>CM053027.1:501320392-501465346 GCA_028564925.1 Lithobates sylvaticus | reverse complement strand
TGCAACAACACTTTAAATCTGTCAGATTGAGAGGACATCTCCTGTGCACAGCCCTCTTCAGATCACCCCACAGATTTTAAAATCGGATTCAGGACTGGGCTCTGGCTGGGCCATTCCAAAAAACTTTAAAGTGGATGTAAACCCAAAATTAGCAATCCTCTTTTATTGTTCAGTTAGAGAAATCTTGACAAAGTCTTGAAAACTTTGTCAAAACGCCCCCTTGCTGTGAGTGACAGGTGATTTACATATCTCATGCACTAGCCTGAGACAGGTTATCATCAGATCACTGGATGTTCTACTCTGCCCAGCTCTGACTACATACATGTCACCTAAATCACTTGTGTGTCTATAGTTTGCTGACTGTTCACTGCATCCCATGATGAGAAACATCCAGTCAAAACACAGTAAAGCTGGGAGAGCTGGAGGGAGGGGGATGTGAATTGTGAACTTTTTTTTTTTTGCACAGGATGTGCCTGTCTCAGGCTAGTGCATGAGATATGTAAATCACCTGTCACTCACAGCAAGGGGGCGTTTTTGACAAAGTTTAAGACTTTGTCAAGATTTCTAACTGAACAATAAAAGAGGATTTCTCAGGCCTCGAGTAAATCTGTGTGGCAAGACTGGGCTCAAATGAAAAGAAAATCGTATTCTCTACATTATGACATTAAAAAAAAAAAAAAAAATTGGGTTTACATCCACTTTAATCTTCTTCTGGTGAAGCCATTCCTTTGTTGATTTGGGTGCATGCTTTGGGTCGTTGTCATCCTGAAATTCCTCTTTCTAGCAAGGTTTTGTGCAAACATTGACTGGTATTTAGAATTGTTCATAATTCCCTCTACCTTGATTAAGGCCTCTGTTCCAGCTGAAGAAAAGCAGCCCAGAGCATGATGCTGCCACCACCAAGCTTCACTGTGGGTATGGTGTTCTTTTGGTGATGTGCAGTGTTTTTGCACCAAACATATCTTTTGGAATTAAGACCAAAAAGTTCAACCTTGGTTTCATCAGACCAGAGCACATTTTCCCCACATACTTTTGGGAGACTTCAGATGTGTTTTTGCAAAATTTAGCCTGGCTTGGATGTTTCTTTGTAAGAAAAGGCTTCCGTCTTGCCAAACTGCCCCAAAGCTCAGACATATGAAGAATACGGGAGATTGTTGTCACATGTGCCACACAGCCAGTACTGTACTTTCCAGATATTCCTGCAGCTCCTGTTGCTGTAGGCCTCTTGGCAGCCTCCCTGATCAGTTTTCTTCTTGTCTTTTCATCAATTTAGGAGGGACATCCAGTTCTTGGTAATGTCATTGCTGTGCCATATTTTCTCCACTTGAGGACTGTCTTCACTGTTTTTCATGGTATATCTAATGCCTTGGAAATTCTTTTGTACCCTTCTCCTGACCGATATCTTTTAACAATGAGATCCCTCTGATCCTTTGGCAGCTCTCTGCGGACCACAGCTTTTGCTATAGGGTGCGACTAAGAAAATGTCAAGAAAGACCTACTAGAACAGCTTAACTTTATGTGGGGTTAATCAGAGACACGTTAAACGATGGCAGGTTTGTACGGACTCCTATTTAACATGAGTTTGAATGCCATTGCTCAATTCTGAACACCGCTACATTCCCAGTTGTGAGAGTGTGCACGCTTATGCAACCACATTATTTTAGTTTATTATTTTTACCCCCCACCTAAAAAGATGTCAAATTTGTTTTTCAATTGAGTTGTACAGTTTATAGGTCACATTAAAAAGGTGGAAAAAGTTCTGAAATTATTTCTGTGTCATTTTTTTACATCACAGAAGCATGGCATTTTAACCACTTGCCTACCAGGCACAAACACCTCCTTCCTGACCAAGCCATTTTTCAGCTTTCAGCGCTGTTGCATTTTGAATGACAATTGCGCGGTCATGCAACAATGTACCCAAATAAATTTTTTATCATTTTTTCCCTACAGATAGAGCTTTATTTTGGTGGGATTTGATCACCTCTGCGGTTTTTATTTCTTTCGCTATAAACAAAAGAAGAGGGATAAGTTTGAAAAAACTCAATATTTTTTACTATAATAAATATCCAATTTTTTTATTTATTTTTTAAACAAAGTTTTTCCTCAGTTTAGGCCGATACGTATTCTTCTACATATTTTTGGTAAAAAAAAAAAAAAATAATAATATAAATCGCAATAAGCGTATATTGATTGGTTTGCGCAAAAAAGTTATAGCGTCTACAAAATAGGGAATAGATTTATAGCATTTTTTTTTTTTTTTACTAGTAATGGTGGCGATCCGCGATTTTTATTGTAACTGCGATCTTGCGGCGGACATATTGGACACTTGACACATTTTTGGGACCATTCACATTTATACAGCGATCCGTGCTATAAAAATGTATTGATTACTGTATAAATGTGACTGGCAGGGAAGGGGTTAACACTAGGGGGCGCTGCAGGGGTTAATATGTTCCCTATGTGAGTGATTCTAACTGTGGGAGGAAACCGATCGGTGTCCCTATGTACAAGCGACACACCATCGGTCTCCTCTCCAGTGACAGCACGTGGATCTGTGCGTTTACACACACAGATCCACGGTCCTGCTGTGTTACCGGGCAATCGCGGGCACGCACATCGGGTCCCCAGCTAAGCGGCGGGCGTGAGCGCCCTCTAGTGGCCGCAAAGCTAGCGCCGTCATATGACGGCAGCCCACCACAAGAGCCGCACCGCTCCGCCGTCAATTGACGGCGGGCGGTCGGCAACAGGTTAACCAGGGGTGTGTAGACTTTTTATATCCACTGTAGAGATATGTGTGCCTTTCCAAATAATGTCCAATCAACTGAATTTACCACATGTGGCCTCCAATCAAATTGTAGAAAAATCTGAAGGATGTTCAGTGGAAACAGGATGCACCCGATCAATTTTGAGTATCATGACAAAGGCTGTGAAAACTTATGTAAATGTGATTTTTTTTTTCCATTTATTAGTTTTAAACACATTTAAAAATGTTCAGTTTGTTTTTCAACTGAGTTGTACAGTTTATAGGTCACATTAAAAAAAAGGTGGAAAAAGTTCCGAAATGTATTTTTCTCATTTTTTTACATCACAGAAACCTGACATTTTAACAGGGATGTGTAGACTTTTTATATCCATTGTATATATAAAATGGGTAAAATAAGTATTGAACACGCCACCATTTTTATAGGTAATATTTCTAATGTCCCAAATCCACTCTTTTTGTACATATATTTCTAAAGGTGGCATTGACATGACATTTTCACCACGTCAGTAACAACCCATCCAATCCATAAATACAAAGAAACCAAAACAATAAAGCTCAGAAAAGAACTTGTGTAATAAAATTGAATAACACAGGGGAAAAAAAGGATTGAACATCCCAACTGAAATTTAATACTTTGCACAAAATCATGTGTTGGCAATAACAGCTTCATGTCGCATGCATTGCTCAGTTGTGATTTTGGCCCATCCTTCCACACAGTCTTCAGATCTTGAAGGTTCCGTGGGTCTCTTCCATGAACTCTGATCTTTAGTTCTTTCCACAGACTTTCTATTGGATTCAAGTCAGGTGATTGGCTGTGACATTCTAGCAGCTTTACTTTCTTTGAAACCAATTGAGAGTTTCCTTGGCTTTGTGTTTGGCATCATAGTCTTGCTGAAATGTCCACCCTTATTTCATCTTCATCATTCTGGTAGATGGCAGCAGATTATAAAAAATGTCTTGGTACATTTTTTCATTCATCCTTCAATGGAATTAAAGTTTGCTAGTACCGTATGCTGAAAATCAGCCCCACACCATGATGTTCGTGGCCACCTCCAACCTGCCCTGTTGGTATGGGGGTGTTTTTGGGGTGATGTGCAGTGTGATGTCCATTTGACCTCTAAACATGGTGTGTATTATGGCATCCAAAGAGTTCAATTTTGGTCTCATCTGACCCGACTATACCTGCAGATTTTGTAAGTTTGCCCACTTACAAAGAAATGAAGGGTCTATATCATTTTTATCATAGGTGTATTTTAAATGATAGAGACAGAATATCAACCAAAAATCCAGAAAAAAAACACATAATACAAATGTTATAAATTGAGTTGCAGTTCAGTGAGTAAAAAAAGTATTTGATCCCCAAGCAAAACATGACTTATACTTGGTGGAGAAACCCTTGTTGGCAAGCACAGAGGTAAGACGTTTCTTGTAGTTGGTGACCAGGTTTGCACACATCTCAGGAGGGATTTTGGTCCACTCTTCTTTACAGATCTTCTCTAAATCCTTAAGGTTTCTTGGCTGTCTCTTGGCAACTCGAAGTTTCAGCTCCCTCCATAAATTTTCTATAGAATTAAGGTCTGGAGACCTCCATTAGTAAGTTGTACCACTCCATGACCTTAATAAGTGCTTCTTTCTTACTGAGCCACTCTTTGTTGCCTTGGCGGTCGTTTTGGAGACATTTGCTGCATGCGCCGATGATGCGGCCACCTGGAGTTTCATCACTAGCAAGTGCCAAGACTGACGGCTCCCACGCGACTCCAGCCATGTCACAGAGCCGGAGTTCGCGGCCTTAAGGAAGGAAGAGGGGCAAAGATGGATTCGGCCTGCAGCAGGGACAGCGATGCTTCGCTTACAGGTAAGTGTCACATATGCTAGCATACGATGCATACTAGTACATTATACTTTTACTTTGCAGGGGGGGGGGGGAGTAAAACCCATCAGGGTTTTCTTCCTCTTTAAAGGTCTGGAGACTAGCTGGACCATGCCATGACCTTAATGTGTTTCTTCTTGAGTCACTCCTTTGTTGCCTTGGCAGTATGTTTTTGGTCATTGTCATGCTAGAAGACCCATCCACGACCCATGTTTATTGTTCTGCCTGAGGGAAGAAGATTCTCATCCAAGATTTTACAATACATGACCCGTCCATTGGCCCCTCAATGCAGCAAAGTTGGCCTGTACCTTTAGCAGAGAAACAGCCCCAAAGCATAATGTTTCCACCTCCATGTTTGACTGTAGGAATGGTGTTCTTAGGGTCATAGTCAGCATTTTCTTCCTCCAAACACGACGACTCGAGTTAATGCCAAAGAGCTCAATTTTGGTCTCATCTGACCACAGCACTTTCTCTCAATCCTTCTCTGAATTGTTTAGATGTTCATTGGCAAACTTCAGACGGGCCTGTACATGTGCCTTCTTGAGGAGGGGGGCCTTGCGGGCACTGCAGAAATTCAATCCATGGCAGCGTATTGTGTTACCAATGGTTTGTCTGGTGTCTGTGGTCCCAACTGCCTTGATCATTCACAAGCTCCTCCCGTGTAATTCTGGGATAATCCCTCCCTTTTCTCATGATCATCCTTACCCCATGAGGTGAAAGCTTGCATGGAGCTCCACACCGAGGGTGATTGGTTATATTGTATTTCTTCCATTTGTGAATAATCGTTCCAACAGTTGTCTCCTTCTCACCACGCTTCTTGCTTATGGTCCTGTGGCCCATTCCAGCCTTGTGCAGGTCTACAATCTTGTCCCTGACATTCTTTGACAGCTCTTTGGTCTTGCCCATAATGGTGAGGTTTGAATGGAAGAGAGATTCTGTGGACAGGTGTCTTTTATACACATAACAAGTTGTCGTTAGGAGCACCTTCTTAAATTGACAGGACTAATCTGTGTACCACATGAGCACATACTGTAGCCAATCTGTGGGTGCCAGAATTATTGTTGGTTGGTAGGGGATCAAATACTTATTTTACTCACTGAACTGCAACTCAATTTATAACATTTGTATGTGTTTTTTTTCTGGATTTTTGGTTGATATTCTGTCTCTCTATCATTTAAAATACACCTATGATAACAATTTTATAGACAGCGCTGTAGGCACTACACATCCAGCCCACAGCGCTGGTCCCGTCTCTCCCCCTCTCCGCTTCTCCCCTCTCTGTACCGATCGGTACAGAGAGGGGAGGGAGGAACCGGCGTCATGACATGATGCCGGTTTGTGTACATGTGATCGCTCCGTCATTTGACGGAGCGATCACGTGGTAAACGGCCGCTATCAGCGGCTGTTTACCGTGATCCGTGATGCGCCGGGTCCTCGGGACCCGGCGGTCACGGATGTTCCCGAGTGCGCGCCCCAGGGGCGCGCGCGGGAGCAAGTTTCTAGGAGGATGTCCGTAGGACGTCCACTTAGAACAAGCCAACCGCGCTGTGGCCGTCTTTCGACTATAGCGCGGTCGGCATGTGGTTAAGCTATGGTCATCGTACCAAATATCCTTCACAGGAAGAATAGTAGCCATGAAAATGGTTATACTACCCAAACTTATTTTTTTTCAGAGCCCTTCCCCTTAGATTACCCAAAAACACGTTAGATTCTCTCCAAAGAGAAATCAATAAATTCATATGGCAAAATAAAAAACCCAGGTTCAGCTACTCCTTAATGTTTAGGCCCCAACATCCCAAATTTATGGCTATATTACCTGTCAGCCAGATTCACCCAACTAGCACAATGGTGTGCCTCAGCCACCCAAATCCCCTGGCTCCTATTCGAAGAATAATCAGTCCTCCCATACCACTTACAAGGTCTACTCTTGTCCAAGTCTATTCTATCACAGAAAATAAGACCATTAAACACAATAGTAACACATTCTTTACAACTGTGGAACAGACATGAACCCCAAACACCCAGTCAATAGAACCAGGGACGTGAACCAGGTGTGTTGGCCCACCAAAGAAACAACTTCGGTGCCTGAGAGATGCTGGCACTCTATCAGCATATAGGTAAGCATATCTGTGGAACAGACATAATATCAAACTTAGTATGTCTTCAGACATCCCTCCCCTAGCATCCTTTCTAGGAGACCCCCACTTTTTTTTCTGCACCATTCTAAACCCTGCGTGTCTTCCTCCAGTTTGTAATGATGAGGAAAAGGGGGGGATGATAGTGGTGAGAATGACTGACAAATTTTCAAACAAAAAATACTAACTGCTCTAATTCTAGCCAAGTTTGTGACCTAGTAGGAACGACAGGTTCCATGACTTTCTCCCTTTGATGGAATTTGAATCAGCAGTCTGGTGAAGGACGCACCCATAAGAACCTTTTTGTCAATGGTTCCAGGTATTACACCCCTAATGGTAAGATGCAGTGACCACAGTCATTAAGTTCCCATATGTCTGGGTTATTGCCATATGAGGTTTGTTTGGAGGTCAACCAAAACCAGAGTTGTACTTTCCTCAGCAGCTGTCGCCTACATTCTCAGCTGATGGGGTAGGTGCAGTCACTGTAACATGAACTTCAAAAGGTCCACCACAGGGTTCAGGAGTCCCTCCTAGACCCGAACACAATAACCAGTTTACATTCTTTCTAACCAGGTGACTGGGTCGTTGTAAAGATGCTTGAGGGACGAAACCAGGCCAGCCACAGCAAGAAGCTGCTCTATGCCAAAAGATGAGGAGTATCTTTTTTTATTTATATTTTTAAAGTGTATTTTCCAACTAGCTAAGAAAGCAAACAGGACACATTGTTGGGTCTACTCTGAATCTCCACCGAGCTCTAGTACCCCAGCGATGACGGCGATACATGCTATATGTGATGTTCATATTGGTATGAGGCATTTTGACAAACTAGTAAAATCCAGACACTTGTCAATAGAATTTAACGATACATTTCTAAAAGGAAAAATGAATTATAGTTTTAACAATAGCTCTGGTTCTTGCCAGCTTTGGTATCAGGACAACTAGGTAGCCCACACGTGTGCTTCAACTTTAGTTTGGTATTAATGCGGATCTACAGCTTATAAGAGAATTCCCCTAATGCAAGAGGATCATGTGTGCTGGTAAAACTCGTCTCATCATCTTAAGTGGTGGCCAATCGTGAGGATCTGATGGCACGAGAGAAGGTAAGAATGACAGGGACAGCTAGAGGGAAAATTGTTCACCAACCTCGACCAGGTCTGGGCATGGTTTCCTGCTTGTACACGGTGGGGGCTTGAGCTTATGAAACAATTTCTCATCCATTGAGGATGGGATGTTTCATGTAACTGTTGAAGCTACAAGGAAGTTCCCACAGTCCAAGGGGGGTTTCTGTGAAATCATAGGAAAAGATTGTTATACCTGCATCGGGGACACTAGTGACAAAGCTCAGGCCCATATGGATAAGGCTAGATCCTTGCAAGGCAAAGCCAGAGTTATAGCTAGTGAAGGTTGGAACCCTTTTAAGGGTTTGGGAAACTTGGGGGATTTTTTATTTTCCATCGGATCATGGTTGAAGGAAGTAGGGGTATAAATACTCATGTTTTTATTTCTATTCCTTCTATATGTCGTGATGAGGTGCTTCTGTTGCCCGATTGGACGAGTGAACAGAGCCTGAGATGACCACATCTTCCTCACCGAGATGAGATGCCCTGAAGCCCAGCCCGCGTGCAAGACACAGAGGATCCCAGACCGACCGGTGATTACTACAGCTCACCATGTCATGTCCTCCCTATAAATCATCCCTCCTGAAGAACAGAGTATACAAGTCAAACTGTTATGAACTCATATGGACTGATTCATTTCCAGGTGTAAGAAGATCAAGATTCATCGAGGAACACATGGGAGCATAATGACAAAGAGGAGGAGCGGTTGTGGAAATTTTTATTAATGTATGTTGTCAGATACCGCCCAGTGTCTGTTTTGCTGTAATACGCTCATGCGAGGGTATTCGCACATACAGACGCTGGTGGAAGACCATTGGATGCGGAAACCTTCCCATGGACACGGCAGATCTGTTTGCTCTTTTAAGGATGTTCGTTTATGCCTCACCAAAAAGGGACTGGCCACTCCATGGAGACCGCATTTAAACTCCTAAGTAAGCAGATCTGCGTACATGGGAACCATAGCATAACCATACAAAATTATGCCCCACTGAGCCATGATAAAGTATGGCTTGCATCATTGGTAGCAGTGGGAATGTGCACACGATTGTGTTCAGAACCATGTGCTTGCCGCATGGTTTTGCACACGACCAATTGCACACGTCACTACTGCATTTCCATTTGAATATATTTGCGTGTGTGATTGGTTCTTTCGAAAGAATACAAGTTTCTGATTGGCTGATTCTGAAGCCACACTTTCCTTTGTTCATTCATGTTGACAGTATAAATAAAAGGAGTAAAAAGCATTCAAGGCAGGATTCTGCTGAACTCAACGTGATACCAGCGACTGTTATTGAGAGACATACAAAGCACGCTTTCCCGGCATTATATAAGAGAGCCATTTGTGCTTTTAAGCACAAAAAAAGGATATGCTTATAGAGAAAAGCTTAGAATTTCCCTGACAGGACAGCCTTCCCAGAAGAGTTGAAGCTGTTATAGCTGCAAAGGGTGGGCCAACTCAATATTGAACCCTACAGACTAAGATTGGGATGTCAATAAAGTCCATATGCATGTAAAATAGGTGTTGATTATAAATCAGAGCATCAATGCATCGCTATGCAGCCGTCAACGATGCTGCATGGCGATTGCACAAAATACGTCATTCGGGCATGCCCCGCTTCTCCTGGGAGAGCCCTGCCCTGCCTCTCCTGGGAGCGAGGGAGAAGAACTGCATTGGGGTGGACCTTAGAGCTGTATTGTGGTTATTGCTGCAGCCCGTAGAAAGTGTAAGAATCCTGGTACGGGTGCAGTGTCCCCTCTGTTGGCCCCGCCCCCTCTCAGGCTGGCCATGCCCCTCCACCCTTAGCTCAGTCTGAGTGGATGGAGTCTCTTCCCAGAGGTGTGCTATGCCCCTCCCCCTCCTCCACAGGCAGCTGCTGGGTGACTTCGCTCTGGCAGGTGAGGTGCATGTCCCTCGATGGAAGCCTGGCTCAGGGCCAGACACGCTGTCCCTCCACCCACTTTTAGCAACTTTCCCTGGATGTTCCCAGCTGCTGCAGAACTTTTTGAAGGGGGGAGAGCGGGGATGCTGCGTGTTGTAGTGCAGGGCAGTGACTGGCTGCTGTGGAGTTCCCAAACCCCAAATGCCCCCCTCCTCAATCCCTTCCTGCCTTTCCCAGCCATTGCTCCATAGCAGGATATGGAGGAAAAGCCTGGCTTGTGAAGTCTCCTGGCAACCAGGATTGACCTGCCACCACTTCTCCACCTTCAACAAATAGCTACCCCCCACCTCTCCACCCTCATAAAATAGCCCCTGCTACATGCAAGGAGTAACTTTTTTTTCTCTCCAAGAGCAGATCAAGTAAAACAAAAAAAAAAGAGCTCTTCTGACTGCTTGAATTTTTTTTATGAAAACCATGGGCAGTAAATGCGATGAATCGCGGAATTGAATCGCTAACAGGATAATCGTAATCGAATGACCAGTCAATATGTGCACCTCTAGTGTAAAGACATGTGCTCCAACACATTTGGTAATATATAACATTTTTCTACAAACACACGAAAAATAAGAAGTAAAGCATATTTTAATAAATATTTCTGTAAGGGACATACAATTAACATAAATTATTCAAGACCTCAGAAATTAAAGAAAACTTGACATGACAATATAAAAAATTTTCACGCACTCCTTCACATTAAAAAAAAAAAAATTACAAAAAGTTGTCATATTGCAAAACTGCACATTTTCAGCAGGACTCTGGAACTGTAATCATTCTCTTTGCATCAAACAAGTTGAAGGAAAAAAACAGGATGAAAATTATGTTCAACATACAAAGAGGAAGGTTTCATATTTTTAAACCGTAACTGGCACAATTCAGAAATTGTATTTGCAGAAAAAAAAAGGAGATGAAAAATGTGCCTTGAGCTTTGTGAATGGCTGATCAGTATCTGCAACTTCCAATTTGTTTTCGGAACCTGAATCCTGAGGAGAGTTAGTTGAGAGATACAAAAACAGACATGAGTTAGTAGCCCAATCCAGGTGATTTTGCCCAAGTTCACGCCATATATTCAAGGGGATCCCCCTGAGCCCACTTAACTGGCCACTGCCTTGATTAAGCAGGTTACTGTCCGAACCCCCACAAGCCAGGCAGTCCCCGTCGGCATGGCTTTTCTGCTTCCTCATTTCTTATTCCTGTGAACAATTTGCCAAGCAGAACAACCCTGTTCATGGACCCAACAGTGATCACCCTTGTTCTAGGAGAAACCCTTGGAAAGAAGAAAACCAACAAGACGTTTATTGATCTCTATGCAGTATTGGCAACTGTGCTACTATCCGACCAGGGGAGCAATACAAATACATTGAAGCATTGTCCTAAAGTTTGCTTTCTGCATACAATTCAATGCAACACATACTTAATTATGTTTGCTTGGTATACATGTTCAGCATCAAGGGAAGCATTAAGCCTCACCTTTTTTCAAACACCTGTGTGTACAAGTTCTTAGAATACAGAACACATCCAATACTCTTGTACCTTGACAGATCCATGACAGATGTACAAAAGGAAACATTTCAATACTGCATACACATCAGTCATTTCCAAGCAGGCCTCTATCTTCCTCTTTCAGTAAACTAGTATGGAATGAAGGATAGACTGATACAGCTCATGCCTTCTTTAAAGGAGAATGGCATTAGGCTTAGGAAAGCTGGGTAACAAGTATGAGAATGTCAAAGAAATTACCAAGAACGTTGATTTTGAAAGGCTTACAGAAATTTAAAAAAATTTGTTACTGGCTGCAACCAACCACAGGGTGGACTTAGACTTAGGGGGAGATTTGCTAAAACTGGTGCACACAGAATCTGGTGCAGTTGTTCATAGCAACCAATCAGCCTCTAACTTCAGCTTGTTCAAATAAGCTTTGCCAATAAGATCTAGAAGCTGACTGATTACTATGCACAGCTGCACTAGATTCTGTGTACACCAGTTTTAGTCAATTTCCCCCTTAATGTCTAATCTCTATCTAAACCAAAAATGTAATAATTTTGCAGCTTACTAGTCCTGAGTACGGTGGCTGCATTTGTTTTCCTTTATCCAGCTTCTTTTTGCTTTACATTCACCTGGTGATCCTGCAAATAACACTTCCTGTGGCTACGTCACTCCTCCACTGATCTATGGAGGAAGCCATGGTTGTCACCCTAGGCTGCTCACAATATATGGACTACAAACATGCTTTTTATATCCCCCCGTGTACAGTTAGTAGATCACAGAAGATAGCCAGGAAGGAAAATATTCTTCTGAGCAGCCCAGGAACAGACAAGGACACTGCATGTTTGGCAAGATAATGGGTATTTTCTGTATTTGCTGAAAATGTTCTGGACTTGAAACAAAAAGAAAATGAATGCAGCCACCACATCCAAGGACTGTAAGCTGCAATATATTTTTTGTGCTGGAGTTTAGTTATGCTTTAAGTCTGTCAGGAGTATATTGAGTCAATCGCATTGCAAGGAAAGCAGGTTGTGAACATTTCTAAAATTCTGAGTTTTAATTGGACTTAAATTGTTCTAGGTCAGTTTTGAGATGTATTACTTGAAGTGAAGCTTTGGTGCATTTAATTCAAGTACATGTTTTGAGTGAACAGTTTAACCTTTGTCTCTTCTTTACTCATAAATTTCCCCTGTAAAGGGTGTTTGTATAGCAAGCAATGCAGACAGGAAGTTTGCTACATCTAAGATTAGATAATTTAGCCATATCTCCTTATGCTGCGAAAAAGGAACATCATATGATTACTGTGCAGCATTATTAAGCAGGGAGCAGACAGCAGAAATAGCTTCCACATTGTAAACATGTGCTTTTAAATATAAAGACATGAGATTTGAAACAAACTTACACATTGGATACCATTTGTTAATTTAAGCAGATTGTCATCATTCTTGCATCTGATTTAAAAAGTTTTAAACACAGATTCCTTTTTACAAGGCAATGCACAGAACTTATAATGCAGCATGATGTGAAGCTTAGTTTTAAAGCCTTGTCTTCATAATATAACATTTATACATATACATGAGGCAGTCCTATTTTCTCACTAAATATGCAGGCTGCTCTTCCTATTTTGCAGTGCTACATGGTGGTTATGTTATACTGTTCCTTTTCATCAAAGATGATAGTAGGCCACTGGCCCTATCAGCTGCAGCTGTGGATTTCCCTGCCCCGCATCCACATGTAACAAGGGAGCGGGGATGCTGGGGTAATCATTGACCTACAGTAATATGGCCACATGGCTGATTGGGCTGACAGCCTGCTACCATCAGTTTCCTTTGGGTTCGGGCCAGAGTTCAGCCCGATCCTTAGTTCATCTCTACGTTTTACAAGTCTAAAGTGGGCTAACTTTTTGAAAACATTGCATTGCCAGTAGGCAGCTATCTTATCACAAGCATTGTTACCTGGATCTACACATTTCTACATTTAAGGTTGTCCTGAAGCCTAAACATTTCTTTACCTTAATACATTCCTTGCAATAAAAGTAAAAAATGTTAAGGCATCAGTATCCCCCCCCCCCTCATTCGATCTAGCACTGTGCACGTCTGCAGCTCATCTCTCCCCTCACTTACAGGTCTCACTGGCTGGAGCAAACGCAGCAGAGGGGGCTTGGGAGTGAGCATAAAAAAGTGCCCCCATGGGAAGCAGCTTCCCGTGGGGGCACTAGACAGAGGAGGAGCCAGGAGCGCAGGCGGGGGACCCGAGAACAGGAGGTTCGGGCCGCTCTGTGCAATTCCTTTGCACAGAGCAGGCAAGTATAGAGATGTTTGTTATTTATTTTATTATAACCTATACAACTACTTTAATGCATTAAAAGAGCAAGTATGTAAAAAAGGTGGGCCAAAAATATTTTAGGAGAAATACTATGATAACATAAAATATCTGCGCACTAAAATTCCACTATACTTTAATATGAAACCGATATTAGGACACCCCCCTCTGTTTTCCAAAGTAAAGATACAGCAAAGACTTCTCCGGGTTAAGGCTGCATTCACATGCTGTAAAAATTTTACTGATCTCGTTACGCATGATTTGTTCTAGCACGTAAAAAAAAAAAGTTCTTGCACAATGATCAGTAAATACTTGTGTACATTTTTAGTTTTTTTTCCCCCCAATACCGGCATACATGTATCGGTATGTCCCCAGATGCAGATATTTGGCATTTGTGTTACAGATATGAATGTAGTGCATGTTTACGCACTTGTGTGAATGGCTCTATTGAAAACCGCACGCGTGCGCTCAGTTTCATGAATAAAATCAAACACTCATTAGTGTGGTAGTGTTTTTTTTTTTACGGCAATGTGAATGAAGCCCTATGAGGAGGTGTAAAGCACACATTTCCAAAGTAGCCGATCTTGGTCAGAAAAGACAGAAGTGAGGTGAAAATTCTTTTTCTAATAGTTCTCAAGCTGAAACAGCATAGTGTGCCCGTTAATGTAGCATTCACTTTTTGCCAGGTTTTGGAGCATGGTTAGTTCATATAACAATTCTCAATACTTAAAAAGCAAAGATATAATTCCTGAGCTATTGGGCTATACAACAGCAACATTTACATTCTTTCTGTCATTCATTTTGTTAGCCGTTTTATTATCTGCACAATATCTTTCCTAATAAAAGCAAATTCTGCATTTAAGGGGTACCATGAGGACTATCATTGGGACACATGTAGGCAAGTACTTTGAAGGGGAATGTACAGCATTATGTACAGTCAACATGAATGGCAGTATAGCAATTGTGACATTCTGATCGAAAAATAAAAACAAAAGTAGTATTTGCTCATATTGGTGGGTGAGGAGGCTGTGGTCACAGTTATGAAGTTTTGCAAACCACCACATTTTTCAGGACAGAGAAAAAAAATAAAAATAAAAAAAGGGGAGAAGGAAACATTGCTTTTATTCTGCTGGTTGTGCTTGGCACAGCCAGCAGATCCTCTAACACTGGATTAAACTATTGCAGGCTAGACTGAGGCCTCTGCATATTCTTCTAAAGGCTTGCAATCCCTCCCATTGTTCCAGAAGCAACACATTATCCTAAAAGTTTTGTTGCAAAGCTCAAGTCCACAGGGCAAAGTCAGGCAATCTGGTCTGTGCTGGTGAATTCCCTAATAGTTCATGTTAGAAATCCACATCATCAGAGTCCGTAGAAGCACTGTTGCTCTTTGTGTCATCCTGGTTTTGGTTCCAGACAAAGCGGTAATTATCTTCCAGTTGCTGTTGTCTCTTTTGCTCTTTGTGTGCATCTTCTGTCCCATGAATCTGAAACCAAAAGAAGCACTTAAGATGTTGCTTTGAAGCATACAAATACTATAGCAATTTATGTAACAACCATGAAGGCCTTTTGTGTAGACTGAAGCCTATAGATATACATCTATAGATATAGAAAATTTGTGTAAAGTGGAGCTCAGCAACGTTCATTATGTTCATGCCCCAAGCCAGATTGGCATTGTTCTGGGACCTAAAAATAAGCCTTTCAATGCAACCTTACATATTGAATGTAAAGTTAATGATTCAGGGATTCCAAAACTACTACAAAAAACTACTGGGGCACCAACCTAGAAATCGTCAAAGCTACGTTTTTAAAAAGGTCTTATAGTGTTATAAACGTTTGTGAACAGGAATTTCTTTGCATCAGAAATGTTTTTCTACCCATACAAAAAAAAAAAACAGGAATTTCTTTGCATCAGAAATGTTTTTCTACCCATACAAGTCAATGGACATCTAGACTCCACAATGAAGTCAAGAGTTTAATGTCTGAATAGGGAGTTGAAACCTTTTTCAGATTTTTACAAAATTGTTGGCAGTCAATTGCCATCTATGCTCTCGTAGTAGTTGTGGTAGTATATGGTAGTTCTGTCTGTGGACTTTTTTTTCTTTTTAATATTGTTGCTGAAAACTTTTGATCAAAAGATTACCCAAGACCAGCAATTTAAGTGATTGTAAAGTCTCTTTTTTTTCCCCAATAAAAATAACAAACATGATATACTTACCTGCTCTGTGCAGTGGATTTGCACAGAGCAGCACAAACCCTCCTCTTTTCAGGTCCCTCTTCTGTGCTCTTGGCCCCTCCCTCCTGTTGAGTGCCCCCACAGTAAGCAGCTTGCTATGGGGGCACCCAAGCTGAGTCACAGCTCTGTGTGTCCATTCAGACACTGAGCTGCAGCCCAGCCCGCCCCCTCTCTCTTCTGATTGGCTGACTGAGTTTGACAGCAGCGGGTGCCAATGGTGCCGCTGCTGTGTTTCAGCCAATCGGGGGGGGGGAGTCTCGGACGGTCGAGAAACTCAAGCACATCGTTGGACAGAGATGGGGCTCAGGTAAGTATTAGGAGGGCTGCTGCACACAGAAGGCTCTTTATCTTAATGCATTAAGATAAAAAAAAAACTTTGGATTGGACTACATAGGCCAGCCTTCACTCCCCACAGTGCAACAATGAGCATTGGCCGCCCCTGACCCTGTCTCTGGTTCGTTGATTTTCCTTCCCTGGACCACTTTTGGTAGTTCCTGACCACTGCAGATTAGGAACAAGAGCTGCAGTTTGGAAGTGCTCTGACCCAGTCATCTAGCCATTACAATGTGTCCCTTGTCAAATTCTTGCCCATTCTTCCTGCTTTCAACCCATCAACTTCAGGGACAATATGTTCACTTGCTGCCTTATGTATCCTACCCACTTTGCCGTTGCTCTGAGATGATTAATGTTCTTAATTTTACCAATCCGTGATCATAATGTCATGGCTGTTCTGTGCGATGTGCCTTAACTACTCCTGACAGCGGGAAACTGTCATGTAGAATAGCTGCAGTAATAGCACTAATATACATGACATTTGGTCTGAAATTGTGTTGAACCTGAACCTTGAGCTCATCCCTGTTGAGCAACACTAATTACTGAAAAATTGGGATACTTGAAGCCATTTAAAAAGGGGAGAGGGGCATTATACACCTGCCACCATTAGCAAGAGTGTTAGGTGTATTTTCAGAAATGTCCCGCTTGACTAAACTATTGCCTAAAGTGAGACAGTGGCCGAAAGGTAATGTAAACGGACCTGTAATCCAAACATCAGGTGCGATAAAGGTGTCTGTTCACCAGCTTTGACCTCCATTAAAATCACCAAGCTGCTCCCCCTACCTGATGTGCGCCATTATGGAAAAAGCAACCCATCTTTTCTGGCCGCTAGCTTTAGCCACCCACTTCTTGTGCCTATCAAATTAGTGATGCCATCCATCACAGTAATTTGCAAACAAAACAAAAAAAGTACAAGAGGCATGAGGAACGAGCCAGTACTAGTGACCATAGAAGAAGTTTGCTTTTTATATTACATAATAGAAGAAAAGGTTTTGGGTGTCCCAGGGTGCTATACCAGGAAATGTGTTTAACCACTTCGCATCCAGACCAATTCTGACATTTCTTTCCTACATGTAAAATTCATAATTTTTTTGCTCGAAAATTACATAGAAACCCCAAACATTATATATGTTTTTTTAGCAAAGACCCTAGAGAATACAATGACGGTCGTTGCAACTTTTTATCTCGCACGGTATTTGCGCAGCAATTTTTCGAACACGTTTTTTTCAGAAAAAAAACAATTTCATGCTTAAAAAAAAAAAAAAAACAGTAAAGTTAGCCCAATTTTTTTTGCATAATGTGAAAGATGAAGTTACGCCGAGTAAATAGATACCCAACATGTCACGCTTCAAAATTGCACGCGCTCGTGGAATGGCGCCAAACTTTGGTATTTAAAAAATCCCCATAGGTGACGTTTTAAAATTGTTTACTGGTTACATCTTTTGAGTTACAGAGGAGGTCTAGGGCTAGAATTATTGCTCTCGTGCTAACGTTCGCGGCGATACCTCACATGTGTGGTTTGAACACCGCTTTCATATGCATTCACTTCTGCGTACAAGCTCACGGGGACAGGGGCGCTTTTTTTGTTTGTTAATTTTACTTTTATTTTTTTAGTTTGACACTTTAAAAAAAAATAAATAAAAAAAAAAATGGATTACTTTTATTCCTATTACAAGGAATGTAAACATCCCTTGTAATAGGAATATTACATGATCGGACCTATTTACAGTGAGATATGGGGTCAATAAGACCCCACATCTCACCTCTAGGCTGGGAAGCCTAAAATAAAAAAAATTAAAAAAACGATCACCGCTTCCCAGCCGAGGCGGCGCCGTTATTTGAATGCAGAGGCCGGGCGTGACGTCATAACATCGCACCCGGCCTCCGAACGATCATAGAGACTCCGGCGACCACTTTTTTGACACGAGTACCGATACTTGACATCATGTACTCGCCGCTACCAATTACCCATACCTGATTTTGGTCATGTAAATGAAAAATACATAAAGCTGCGCCAATATTAAAAAATTAATTCAATTAAATTAATAAGCATAAGAATCAATTAAAACCATGATGTAGCCCATCAAATGGCATGTAGGAATGTACTGGTTGGTGAGAAATAGTCCAAACAAAGATTGTAAGAGTCCAGTTCAGATAGGTCTTGTGCAATTTCGGTCTCCTATTGGAAGGGTCAAGCGATCGCCGGAGCCCGGAGCTCTTCCAAAATTCCTGATGTCTAATGAGCCAGATAACGCGGTTTTATTATTAATCATTGGCGCTTTCAGAAAATGGCTTTGCAGTGATCCGACTTCTGAGGAGAAATCAATAGGAGACCGAAATTGAAATTGGTTGGATCTGACTGGATACCTTTTGTATGGAGTGGACGATGTGGTGATTCCCCTCTTCCCCATTTTGAGTGATCTCCCTCGGGTGGATTGACCCTGTCAGCTCTTGCCTATTGGACTACCACAGACCTTATTTGCAGTGCCTTAAATATACTACCATCTGGTAAGCCTCCTATTTAATAGGTGGTCGGGATGAAGCACTATTCTCTGCATGTCACAGTGTGAAATCATAGAACTGTCACCGAGGTGTTTTTTTTGAACAATTTCTACCTGTGGGCCATACAGTTATTTCATTTTCTGATGTTAAGACCTATCTGAACTGGACTCTTACAATCTTTGTTTGGACTATTTCTCACCAACCAGTACATTCCTACATGTCATTTGATGGGCTACATCATGGTTTTAATTGATTCTTATGCTTATTAATTTAATTGAATTCATTTTTTAATATTGGCGCAGCTTTATGTATTTTTCATTTGCCTATGTGTGAGTATCCCACTTTCTAGCAGCAGCCTTTTTGTGTAAGGGTTCCATTTCCCTATCCATACCCTTTTCCTCCCCCCCCCTTCTAGCGCGGTTTATCCATTTCCATTTTGGTCATGTGACCATCTTTTAAAAAAAAAAAAAAATTATGAAAAATTAAAAATTTTCGCCGTACAGGGCGTTAGGAAGGCGCCGCACAGGGCGTTAGGAAGGCGCCGTGCAGGGCGTTAGGAAGGCGCCGTGCAGGGCGTTAGGAAGGCGCCGTGCAGGGCATTAGGAGGGCGCGGTGCAGGGCGTTAGGAGGGCGCAGTACAGGGCCTTAGGAGGGCGCAGTACAGGGCATTAGGAGGGCGCAGTACAGGGCATTAGGAGGGAGCAGTACAGGGCATTAGGTACAGACCAATCTGTACACTGACACCGTACCTTTACATTATTTACAGACTGGTGTGTGTATAACATATACCGTACAGTGTTGGGGTACAGATTGGTCTGTATATACTGTACGGTGCTAGTGTATAAGACTTGTGTCCAAAGTTGCATGACAAGATGCACTAGTGGAGACAGAGCCTTAGTGTGGTTGCCTGTACTATGATCATTGTAGACTCCATTTCTGAGGCGCCAGAGAACGTCCAGATACACTGACAGTCCCCCCCCCCCTCCCGGCCCCCCCCCCCCCCCCCCCCCCCGGTGTTCCTGTGCACAGCTATACTGTATATGTGCCCTGCACCCCCCTGTGTGGTTGAGGCTTTATATTTATTCACTCTCTCATGAATTAGGATGTACAATGAGAGAACACTGGGCAGAAACCTATGATTAGCTCCTCCCATCCTTTATACACCCACTGGCTACACAGGAACAGTGTCCCTCCCAGGAAGTGATGTCACTAGCTTTCAGTAACCACACCCACTGGCTGTTTTCTACTCTCAGAAGGAAGTAGAATTGAAGTCATGTGACAACACTGGATATTGCAAAATAAAAGGTATGCCTCATGTCTCATTTTGAGACATAAGGGTGAACTTAGCTCACATTAACTATTGCAGGGGATAAATTAAGTGTTAGGGTGGACTTCCACTTTAAAAGGCATTTCTGGGCACCGAATGCAACCTATGGATCATAAAAACAGTTAGCAGGTTTTAAATAAGGACATCTTTTTGCGAACTATAAAGTAGTACACATACCAGTAAGTTGAAAAAGATCTCCTTTAGGTTCTTTGTATCTTCCTCTGAAAGCCAGTGTCCATCATCATCTTCTCCAAAACCCCCAGTTAGGATTTTTATTTCTATTTTGCCTGGCAGAGAAATAATGGTAAATTTGAAGTAATACATCACAAAAATGATTTAATGTATGTTATAATATATATATATATATATATATATATATATATATGCCATCTCTAGATGTCTAGGCCAGGATCTGACGGCAGGCCATAGAGGTACAGGGAATTAATTTCAAGGCTAAAAAACAGGTACACTTCTGGACTTGCACTTCAGCACTGATGCTACCATAGATACATTTTGGATCAGGCTCATTCAACCACTTCAGCCCCGGAAGAATTTCCCCCCTTCCTGATCCAGAGCACTTTTTGCGATTCGGTACTGCGTCGCTTTGACAATTGCACGGTCGTGCGACGTGGCTCCCAAACAAAATTTACATCCTTTTTTTCCCCCACAAATAGAGCTTTCTTTTGGTGGTATTTGATCACCCCTGCAGTTTTTATTTTTTGCGCTATAAAACAAAAAAATAGCGACAATTTTGAAAAAAAAAAAAAAAATATTTTGCTATAAATAAATATCCCCCAAAAATATAATTTTTCCTCAGTTTAGGCCGATATGTATTCTACATATTTTTGGTTTGCAATAAGCGATTGATTGGTTTGCGCAAAAGTTATAGCGTTTACAAAATAAGGGATAGTTTTATGGCATTTTTCTTAATATTTTTTTACTAGTAATGGCGGCGATCAGCGATTTTAATTGTGATTGCGACATTATGGTGGGTGGACACATCGGACATTTTTGACACATTTTTGGGACCATTGCCATTTATACAGCATTCGGTGCTATACAAATGCACCGATTCCTGTGTAAATGACACTGGCAGTGAAGGTGTTAACCACCACTAGGGGGCAGTTAAGGGGTTAATTGTGTCCTGGGGAGCGTTTCTAACTGTGGGGGGGGGGGGGGGCGTGGCACGTCACTGATCTCTGCTCCCGATCACAGGGAGCAGAGATCAGTGACACTGTCACTAGGCAGAATGGGGAGATGCTTGTTTACATTAGCATCTCCCCGTTCTTCCTCTCCGTGAGACGATCGTGGGTATCCCTGCGGCGTTAGAGTCCTCGGGACCCGCGACCCGACTCACGAGGCTTGCCGCGGGTGGGTGAGCGCGCCCGCAGGCCGCCTCTTAAAGGGCAACGTACAGGTATGTTAGTTTGCCTGTACGTGCCCTTCTGCCGCAGTATATCTGCGTGATGCGCTCGGCAAGCAGTTAAGGAATTTGCTTAACCACTTGCTGACCGCTGCACGCCAATATACGGCAGCGGTGGGCAAATGGGCGTACCTGTACATCCCCTTTAATTGGTGGGGCTAGTGGGCGTGCGTGCCCACGGGTCCCGCGGACTCGATGTCCCCTGGTGTCCCCTGGTGTCCCACAATCGTGTCATGGAGGGGCAGGATGGGGAGATGCCTATGTCAACAAGGCATTTCCCTGTTCTGCCTAATGACATGACAGGGATCTACTGCTCCCTGTCATCGGGAGCAGTGATCGCTCTCATGTCAGTGGTAGCCCATTCCCCCACAGTTAGAATCACTCCCTAGGACACACTTAACCCCTTGATAGCCCACTAGTGTTTAACCCCTTCCCTGCCAGTGTCATTTACAAAGTAATCAGTGCATTTTTATAGCACTGATCGCTGTATAAATGACAATGGTCCCAAAAATGGTGTCAAAAGTGTCCGCCATAATGTTGCAGTCACGATAAAAATTGCAGATCGACGCCATTACTACTAAAAAAATTAATAAAAATTAATAAAAAAAATGCCATAAATCTATCCCCTATTTCATAGACGCTATAACTTTTGCGCAAACCAATCAATATACGCTTATTGCAATTTTTTTTTTTACCAAAAATATGTAGAATACACATCAGCCTAAACTGAGGAAAAAAAAATTTTTTTAT
This sequence comes from Lithobates sylvaticus, assembly GCA_028564925.1. Taxonomy (NCBI): domain Eukaryota; kingdom Metazoa; phylum Chordata; class Amphibia; order Anura; family Ranidae; genus Lithobates; species Lithobates sylvaticus. The sequence goes on along the minus strand of CM053027.1, from coordinate 501,443,147 downwards.
ATATTATATTTTGGGGGATATTTATTATAGCAAAAAATATAGCTTTTTTTTAAATTGTCGCTCGTTTTGTTGTTATGCAAAAATAATAAAAACGAAGAGTTGATCAAATACCACCAAAAGAAAGCTCTATTTGTGGGGGGAAAAAAGGACGTCAATTGTTTTGGTGTAATGTCGCACGGCCGCGCACTTGTCAGTTAAAGCGATGCAGTGCCGAATCAGAAAAAGTGCTCTGGTCAGGAAAGGGCTAAAATCTTTCGGGGCTGAAGTGGTAAAAGTAATTTTGGACCAATGTCAGGCAACGTAAAAAAGGTCACTAAAGCTTTAAAAGGTTTTTCACCTTAATGCCTTCTATGCATTAAAAGGTAAAAAAAAAAAACTTTTCTTACCTGACTCCGATCCAGCGATGTACACGAATGCAGCGGCTCTGCCACTGTCTTGATCCTCATTGGGCAGATTGGCTTCCGCTGCAGTCAATGAAATGATGTGACACAGGAACAGGGGGCAAAGTCCCGCTGTCTGTGTCAATAGACACAGCAGCAAGACTCAGGAGCAAGCCCACACAGGTGCCCCAATGGAAAGTGGCTTTCCGTGGGGGCCCGCGCTGAAGAGGAGGGGCCCGGATTGCTGGTGGGGGACCCCATAAGAAGAGGATCAGGGCTGTTCTGTGCAAAAGCATTGCACAGAGCAAGTATAGACACGCTTGTTAGTTTAATCAAATAAAAAAATAAAATAAAAAAAAACGAAGCTTTAGTATCGCTTTAACCTCCCCTTCTCCCCAGTCTTTCTATCTCATCACCACTGTGCCATTCAATCTGCTAGGGCTTACACCAGGGACCCTCAAACGATGGCCCTCCAGCTGTTGTGGAACTACACATCCCATGAGGCATTGTAAAACTGACATTCACAGACATGACTAGGCATGATGGGAATTGTATTTCCTGAACAACTGGAGTGCCAGTTTGAAGACCCCTGGCTTACACAGTGCGGAGGACTCTCTCCACCCCCATGACAGCGCAGGACTGATCACCATCATCACATGAAAACAGTTAAGTCACATGCTCTGCCATACCCATGGACAGTGGAGTAGGCACTAAAAAGCCTGACATGCACGTACTGCATACCCAGATGTCCTAGGTCTTTCTAAAAAGAGAAATTGCTTATTAAATATGCAAGTTCATCTTCCTGCTCAGCAGTGCTACACTGGGTTGTACCTCTTTGTGATAGTGGCTCTAGGAAGTACTGGTATCTAGCACAATACATCATAGCAGGTGCCAACATTTCAAAGGATGGGCAAATGTCTTCCCATCCGTTTTTCTCTGGAAGATTCCTTACGGCTCCTCTCTCAATTTAAAGTGGTTCTAAAGGCAGAAAAGCTTTCTTTGCACTAAGGTGAAACACCTTCTGCATCCAGCTCCCTAGTCACCTTTATGCGGGCCTGAGCCCTATTTCAATCCAGCGATATGCACAAGAGCAGAGGCTTGCTCAGCTCTCTCTCCTCATTGGCTGCCACTGCTGTCCATCACAGTGAGTGAGGGAGTGGGTGGAGGGGCCAAGACACGCTGTGTGTGTGTCTTTTGGACACACAGGGCAGGCTCAGGAATGAGCCCCCATAGCAAGGAACTTGCTATGGGGGCACTCGGTAGGGGGGGGGGGGGGCAGATGCGTTGGCGGGGGACCCGAGAAGAGGAGTATCTGGGCAGCTCTATGCAAAATCATTGCACAGAGTTGCCAATTAGAACATGTTTGTCATTTTTAAAAAATATATAAAATTGAGCATTTAGAATCACGTTAAAATTTACCCAGTCTGGGGAATGCTTGAAAAAAAAAGAAAAAGAAAATGCACTATATATTTCTACATAGTTAGGATTTTTTTTAACAGGTTGCTTGCCATTGATGGGAGGCGTTAAAATAAAAACCTACAATACAATTATAAAAACATGTAAAACACTGAAAAGTCACGTTAAAAATTAAAAAGTCAACTCGAGAACAAAAGCAAAGCAGTTAAAGAATATACCATATATACTTGAGTATAAGCCAAGCCGATTATAAGCCGAGGCACCAAATTTTACCACAAAAAACTGGGGAAAATTATTGACTTGAGTATAAGCCTAGGGTGAGAAATGCGCAGCTACTCTAAGTGGAAAAGAGGGTCAACAATGCCCATTTGCAGCCATAGGTCCCCCGAATTTCAAACTTGGTAGTTCATGGTTCCTAGATGCCCCCTAGCGGCAGCCAAAAATCGGGGTCTCTGGTTCCAAAGGGTCCCAAAATGACATTGCTGCAGATGGACATAGTTGACCGAATTTGGGGCCCTGTACCTCGGGACCTCAAATTTGGTGTGCAAACCCAGTGGAACTATCACTACAACATAGCCAAAGATGGAGTTCCTATCACCAAGTAGCCCCAAGATACGGGGCCCAAAGTTGGTTCGGAAAATGTTAAGCACTTTTCTGCAGCAGAGAATTACATTTTCCGAACCAACTTTGGGGCCCCGTATCTCGGGGCCACTTGGTGCTAGGTAGTTCCACTGGGTTTGCACACCAAATTTGAGGTTCCTAGCACCAAGTGGCCCCCGAGGTACGGGGCCCCAAATTCGGTCAACTGTGTCCATCTGCAGCAATGTCATTTTGGGACCCTTTGGGTCCAGAGACACCAATTTTTGGCTGCAGCTAGGGGGCATCTAAGAACCATGAACTACCAAGTTTGAAGTTCGGGAGACCTATGGCTACAAATGGGTACAGAGGCATGCAAATGGACACAGGGAGGCTGCAAATGCAAAAGCACAAACCCCATATGTTGTAGTGCTAGTTCCACTGGGTTTGCACACCAAATAGCTCCGAGATACGAGGCCCCAAAGTCGGGTCGGAAAAAATTCTCTGCTGCAGAAAAGTGCTTGACTCGAGTATAAGCCGAAGGGGGCATTTTCAGCACAAAAAAATGTGCTGAAAAACTCGCTTATACTCGAGTATATACGGTATGTGTACTATATTACCCATTCAAATATTTTACACTCCAGGGTCCTACCCAGGTACAAAGGAACAGACTTAAAGCAGAACTTCACCCTGAAGGGGAAATTCTGCTTAATGCCCTCCTCCACTTCTGTTGTGGTCACTTTTTGGGGGAGCAGGTAACTGGTTCGACAGGTACCCACTCCCGGTTGGATTGCCATGGCGATCCACTAATGTCCCCCCTCGCCTGCAATGTTCTCGGACACGTCACAGGTCCCAGAAGGCTGCGGGACCATTCCCAAAGTGTGGCGCAGCTCACACATGCAGTGGGCAGCCATCTGTGAAGCCGCAAAGAACCACAGCTGGCTGCCCAGTGTCAGACACAAAGACCAGTAAAAAAAACAGTTCCAGTGAGCATAGCGCTGCACCCCTGGACGGGGGAGGGTCCTTTTATTTAAAGTCAGCAGCTACAGTATTTGTAACTTGTAGCAGTTTTTTTTTTTCTTTTCAAAACAGAAAGAACAACCGCTTTAAAGCCTCAAGAATCTCCCTCTCCCCTATCCCGCTTTAATTTTCTCCCATCTGGACCCATTTAGTCCATTCCCTTCCTACCTAGCACATAACATTTTTGTTTTTTGAAAACATGGTACTGTCGGAGTGATTGTCTCAGGTATGCCCCAAGTTGTATTGCTGTTACTAGGCACCCTTCGGCCTGATCAGTCTCCAGCCTATTGAGCACAGCCACTCACACTGCATATACAGTGGGGAAAATGATTTGATCCCCTGCAGATTTTTTAAGTTTGCCCACTTAAAAAAGAAATGAAGGGTCTATAATTGTTATCATAGGTGTATTTTAAATGATAGAGACAGAACACAAATGTTATACATGGAGTTGCAGTTCAGTGAGTAATACAAGTATTTGATCCCCTACCAACTAACAATAATTCTGGTTTCCACAGACTGGCTACAATATGTGCTCATGTGGTACATAGATTAGTCCTGTCAATTTAACCACTTCAGCCCCGGACCAATTGGCAGCCAAAGGACCAGGCCCCTATTTGCGATTCGGCACTGCGTCGTTTAACTGACAATTGCGTGGTCGTGCGATGTGGCTCCCAAACAAAATTGGCCTCCTTTTTTTACCACAAATAGAGCTTTCTTTTGGTTGCATTTGATCGCCCCTGCGGTTTTTATTTTTTGCGCTATAAACAAAAATAGAGCGACAATTTTGAAAAAATGCAATATTTTTTGCTTTTTGCTATAATAAATATCCCCAAAAATATATATAAAAAAACATTTTTTTCCTCAGTTTAGGCCGATACATATTCTTCTACATATTTTTGGTAAAAAAAAAAAAAATTGCAATTAGCGATTATGGATTGGTTTGCGCAAAAGTTATAGCGTTTACAAAATAGGGGATAGTTTTATAGCATTTTTATTAATATTTTATTTTTTTTACTAGTACTAGCGGCGATCAGCGATTTTTATTGCGACTGCGACATTATGGCGGACACATCGGACATTTTTGACACATTTTTGGACCATTGTCATTTATACAGCAATCAATGCTATTTAAATGCATGATTCCTGTATAAATGACACTGGCAGTGAAAGAGTTAACCACTAGGGGGAGTGGAGGGGTTATGGGCTGTGATGTTTTTTTTAACATTAGGGGGCGGGGCTGACGTCTGACGTCATTGATCGGCTTTCCCGATGACAGGGAACAGCCGATCAATGACAGGCAGAGTAGGAAGCGCGGGGAGAGGTTTGTTTACACAGACCTCTCCCCGTTCTTCAGCTCTGTGACCCCAATCGCGGGACACTAGCGGCAATCGGGTCCGCTGGCCCCCGCGGCCACCGAGCTCCCGCCTGCGGCGCGTGCGACCCATGGCTAGGCAATTAAAGGGCCACGTACCTGTACGTGGTTTTGCCTAGCCGTGCCATTCTGCCGACGTATATGTGCAGGAGGCGGTCGGGAAGCGGTTAAGAAGGTGCTCCGAACGACAACACATCATGTGTATAAAAGACACCTGTCCACAGAATTTTACAATAAAATCTCAGGATCATGGGCAAGACCAAAGAGCTGTCAAAAGACGTCAGAGACAAGATTGTAGACCTACAGGCTGATATGGGCTACAAGACCATCAGCAAGAAGCTTGGTGAGAAGGAGACAACTATTGGAGCGATTATTCACGAATGGAAGAAATACTAAACCATCAATAGCCCTCAGTCTGGAGCTCAATGCAAGATTTCGCTTCATGGGGTAGGGATGATCATGAGAAAAGTGAGGGATCTGCCCACAACTACACAGGAGCTTGTGAATGATCTCAAGTCAGTTGGGATCACAGTCCCCAAACTATTGGTAATACAATACATTGCCATGGATTGAAATTCTGCAGCGCCCGCAAGGACCCCCTCCTCAAGAAGGCATATGTACAGGCTTGTATGAAGTTTGCCAACGAACATCTAAATGATTCAGAGAAAGATTGGGAGAAAGTGCTGTGGTCAGATGAGATCAAAATTGAGCTCTTTGGCATGAACTGTTTTTCTGATAAAGGTACAAGCCGACTGCCGCATTCAGAGGGCTAATGGAGGGGGCCATGTATTGTAAAATCTTGGATGAGAACCTTTCCCTCAGCCAGAACACAGGTCATGGGCCAGAAGATGAGTCGTGGATGGGTCTTCCAGCATGACAAAGACCCAAAACATACCTCCAAGGCAACAAAGGAGTGGCTCAAGAAGCACATTAAGGTCATGGAGTGGCCTAGCCAGCCTCCAGACCTTAATCCTATAGAAAACTTATGGAGGGAGCTAAAACTTTGAGTTGCCAAGCGACAGCCAAGAAACCTTAAGAATTTAGAGAAGATCTGTAAAAAGGAGTGGACCAAAATCCCTCCTGAGATGTGTGCAAACCTGGTAACCAACTACAAGAAGCGTGCTTTCCAACAGGGGTTTTGCTTGGGGATCAAATGCCATATTTATCGGCGTATAACACGCACCTTCACTTTAAGAGGGAAGTTTGAGGGGAAAACTTAAATTAAAAAAAAAGAACTGTGAAGCAAAATAAGGGTCATTGCTGATCTGCAGCCTCCCCCATTGCCATCAGTGCAGCCTGATCTATGCCCATCTGCAGCCTCAGAGGGGACAGGGAGGGGAGCGTGAAGAGCACCGACAGATTACATACAGGAGAAGCTCCCGTTTACTTGGTGACCTCTTTAATACAAAGTCCCGCCTCCTATGATAGACAGAACAGTCATCCAATGCCAGCCCAGGAGACGGGACTTCCTATTACAGAGGCCGCCGAATAACCAGTAGATTCTCACTGTATGTAATCTGTCGGCGCTTGTCCTGCCCCCCTCCCTGACCCCTCTAAAGCAGCCAGAACTGAACGACACACACACACATGATTTTCAGGGTGATAAAGTGCATGTTATACGCCACTCATTTTACTCACTGAACTGCAACTCAATTTAGAACATTTGCACCATGTGTTTTTTCTGGATTTTTGGTTGATTTTCAGTCTCGATCAAAAAATAAACCTATGATAAAAAATTATAGGCCCTTTATTTTGTTTGTAAGTGGGCAAACTTACAAAATTTGCAGGGAATCAAAGAACACATTTCCCCACTGTAGGGGCACAACTGCTGCTGTTTAGATGCTAATGCGACTAGCCTCGTTAATCTGCATCTACACATTGAGCTCACCTCCTGGATATGGGGAACAATAGTATATTGTTGTGATTTTTTACTTGTTCGGCAGACATGCAGTGCTGGTATTGCCCACTCTGACACCAAGAACACGTGATTGTATATTTGTTCCCATCTCATCGTTTATATTTTTTACCCAACTGTCATGCTGATTGCAAACTTTATTTTTTTATTAAAAGGAGTTTTTTGATGACAAACCAGGTAATAGAGGCATCACAAAAAGATTTGAGCTAGGACCGATTAACATGGCTAAAAACTGGTGAAAGACAAAGTAAAAAAGCATTAAAATAAAAAAAAAAAAAAAAAAAAAACAAAAAAATAAAAAACTTACATTGTAAAGTTGAAACAGATAATTTAACTGCTTATAAGAAGTCAAAACATGAAGGAAGATGTCAAAAGAGTCAAGAAAGATAGGACATAGGTTTCTATAAAAACGTGTTTCAGACTGAAATTTAGGGAAAAAGAATATCCCTACAGAAAAGCTAGCCAAGAAGTAGAAAAGCCAGACAATTAGAGAAACAGACCAGAAATCATGTATTACAGAGAGAATCAAAAACAGCAAGAGTTAATAGAGAAGCACCCCAAAACAGCCCTATATTACACTCCACCTGACCGATTCTACCTTGTGCACACACAACCAAAGGGAGGCAGACTGATGAGAGCAACACAAGCCTACCTTGTGCCTTCAGGCCTTCCTTTTCAAGCAGGTCTTTTACAACATTTTCAATGAGTTTCATCTGTGGGTTTTCGCTGCTCATTTCCTTCAACCTCCTCTCGGTATGCTCAGAGCTGCCCCTCCGTATCTTAGTGACCCTGACTTTTACACGGCCATCCGAACGGTCATCTGATATAAAGAGGTGACAGGAAAAATTAACCCATCTGTTTACGAATAATTAAACAGGATAGCCACACTCTGGTAATGGCCGTTCGGGTGAGTCAAGGCCTCATCCAAATCTGTATTAATCTATCAATATCGGTTCTCTCTCAGCAGAGCAGCATAGAGGCTTCCTTTGATACACCAAGGGGCATAAATATCCACAAAACAAATTTGTATTTACTGAAAGGAAGACCTGAAAATCGTTATAACCAACAGTCGTATTTACAATATTCCAAATGTAGACAATGGTAGAAAATTGTTGGCCTTATTTCTAAAACTTGTCCCTCAATCACTTTCTTCCTTGCATTTATACTGTACTTAAGAAATAAAAAAAGAAGATCAAAGTTGATAACTGCTTTGGGGTAAAACAATACTCTGAGACCTCTTATCCAACATGACCCACGGTGTACATAGTCATCAAAATACTGACAATACTTTCAGGATTCTACACAAGGGGTTTAAAATAAAGCATCTTTAGAAACCAGTAACTTAAACCAAATAAAAACTGTATAATATATATGTTTACTACTACAAAAGAAAGAAAGAAAAAAAAAATCTTATTTATAAAAACCAGACAAAACCTATGGAAAAATATATAAATGGTCTTTAACCCACAAGAAACACCACAGGCATCAGCGCCTCCATACTTTATAATCTGCCTTTTTTCTGTTCATCTGAAGAACACAACATTCCAAAGAAGTGACTCTTCACTCTGGCCCTTAAAGTACAGCGGTGGCAAAAAAAAATGAGGATGCCGAAGCTAAACTCTTCCAAAAATGACCCAAAATGTTGGTGGCTGTTGTGTGGATCCAATGGTTGGAGTCCCTGGCCCTGAACAAATATTATACCAAGAATTCTGACTTTAAAGTGCTACTAAACCCACAACAGTAAAATCAATCTGTATATGCAGTAAAGCATGTTTGTTATATTCACTGTGGAACCCAAAAGGTTAATCCTCTGCATTGTGTAAAAAGGCTGTTTAAACCTGTCTCTTCTGATGCTCTTCTCCTTATACTGCCAATATATTTCCTGATAGTACAGAGCCTGGGGGGCACTCTGCACATGATCAGTTTGGTGTGTACTGCTAGAGTTTTTTTTTCCTCTTGGGAGGGTGCATGTGATCAGCACAGGGCCAATCAGCACTGTCCAGACAGAGGGTCAGGAGTCCTGCATCCTGATAGGACAGTCAGTGCAGAATGAAAACTCCTCCTACAAGCTTTAACCAGAAACTCATAGAAGTCACAAGACTGCTATATACGGCAACTGAGAAAAGGTATTTAGCAGTTTATATTTACTAAAATATTTGCATTTCTATGTTCTGTGTACTGTGGGAGACCAGATATAGTGAATTCAGGGTCCTGGGTTTAGTAACACATTTTAGCACTTACGCACCGCCCGCCGTCATTATTAGTCGGTGCTTTGAAGAGGGCCGTTATGGCAGCAGCTAGCTGCTATAACCCCCGGTATCCTCTTCATCGGGCGGTCCGCTTTCAGATAAAAATGGTCTCTGCACCGGATTTGCCGTGAGATCACCTTCATCTGTGGCGCGAGAGGGGCACCCCCTTCCTCCGCCGCTTGCTATGGCGGAAGAGATCGGTCCTCTTCCGAGTGTGGCATGGAGGATATGAGTGAGGGGAAGATGGCCCCCAACCATCTCCATACCATTGCAGGGCAGAAGCATCGTCAAAATGTCACTTCCACCCATTTAAAGAAGAGTGTAATAATAAAATAAGAAAAAAAAAAATAAAATAATAATAATTTAACGCGCCCTGTCCCACCGAGCTCACATGCAGAAGCAAGTGCATTACGTGAGCAGCGCCCGCATATGAAAATGGTGTTCAAACCACACGTGAGGCATCACCAAGATCGTTAGAGCAAGAGCAATAATTCTAGCCTTAGACCTCCTCCATCCTCCTGTCTTCATCAGGAGGCTCATGAAGACACGTGGTGTGTCGTAATGCAGAGAGAGTGACCGGATATCGAAAGAGCAGAAGTGATGTAAGAGGCGTCTGTAACGCAGCTAAATTTAAAGTTCTGCCGTTTTAAATTGTCATTATTGTAAGTGCCCATTTGGCCGTTTTAATCAATAAATCAGTGTGTTCAAACGTACTGCGCTATGGGATATTCTTTTTCATCCCATACATATGCCCACTGTGTGTGAACATCTGCTGTGCTCTGACAAATTGGAAGCTTTCATTTGGAACACAGTATTATGAGAAGCATTATCCACTATCAGTGGATCCCGGGAGGATCCCCAACCATATTGATCCGAAAAAGCCTGATACCATCCATATTGAGGTAAGAGTCTAGAGAGCACTAAGTGATGCAGTTGAAGACTTCACATCGGAGACTATTTATTGAAGATCCCGTTTGAAGCACTTTCTGTTCATCCCTCCTTTTTTAACCATTTAAGATTAATTGGACTATTTGATCACTGTTTTAATCATTTTGGTAGTCTAATTGGGACTGGATTGAATATCTATATAGTGCGTTCAGTATTTGTCACCACATTGGATATATGCACAATATTGGATATGTGCACTGTATAGAACTTTTTGCACAGGATCAGGATTGTTTATTTATGTATTTGCATAAACAGTTTACCTCTTTGCACATTATTACACATGAAACACTTTTGCACATTACTGCACAGTTACTATTTCTGCAAATGATTTTTGCACAGCATATTTTGCACAGAGGACTAATTTTCTGATGATTGTAGTCCATCTTATTTTCATTTTAGTTACGCCGATCAATATTTATAGCTTTACCATTTTTAGTGCACTGTATACACTTTAGGTCCAGCTGCAATTTTTTAGATTCATTTTTTAAATTATTTATCCATTTGATTCACTTTGATAGCGCAAGGGACTATATTATATATTTCACTTCATCTGGTCCATCACTGAACTCCCCCTGCTCATCTGCCCCATCACTGTTACCCCCTGCTCATGTGCCCCATCACTGTAACCCCCTGCTCATCTGCCCCATCACTGTAACCCCCTGCTCATCTGCCCCATCACTGTAACCCCTTGCTCTTCTGTTCCACTGCTGAACCCCCCTCTGATCTCTTCCAATAGTGTACCCCCTGCACATCTGCCCCACCATCATACCCTCCTGCTCTACTGTTCCACCGCTAACCCCCCCTGCTCATCTGCCCCACAGCTGTACCCTCCTACTCATCTGCTTCCCTGCTGTACCCTCTTCTCATCTATGATATGTGCGATATGCAGAGTGGTGCAAGGAAGAAGAGATGAGACATCTACCTGTCCTGGCACACTAATCCCCACTGATCCACCTCTCCCATCCAGCCCATGTGCTTGTATGTGATGTGATGTCACATACAAACATCTGGAATGGATGCGCAATAAGCTAAGGTCATGTAGGCGACGTATGTGGCGCTAACTAAAGTGTGTAGATAAATTCAAAATCAAAATCAACCTAAAAAGTGCATCTAGTGATGTTTCTTCAATATATATATATATATATATATATATATATATATATATATATATATATATATATATACATATATATATATATATATATATATATATATATATATATATATATATATATATATATATTTTTTTCAACAAAGTTCCCAGAAGCTCAACAGTAATTCCACAAACTGTCACCTGATTGTGTTTTTTCTCAATCACAGTGAAATCCTTCTTTCGGAGATTGGTAGTGGTAACCAAGGGAGTCATCTTCCGCCAGATGGTGGGTGGGGCTAGCAGGACTGTGATTGGCTTTGGCAGTGGCCAATCACAGTCCTCGTCCTGAAAACAGGGACCACCCCCCCCCCCCTAGCAGAACGCCACCTACTCTCTTCCCCATCACAAGAGCTGACGATCGCAGCTACAACAAAGTTAGATAACCAATCAGGGTTTCCCCATCTTTTACACTGTGTGGGGGCACAGTGCTTCCCCCCCCCAGTGCAGGTGCGGCATGGGGAATTGAGACTGGAATGCATTAGTGTCTCACTGACACTTCTCTGCACTGCTCTGCTGTTGGGGAAGGAGTCGTGTGCCGGCAAAAGAGGCTTTGCGTGCCGCTTGCGGCACCAGTGCCAGGGGTTGCCTACCCCTGCTCTATAGGCAAAGAGAATGATCATTAAAAATAGTTTTATACACTTACCAGTTGGGGCTTTGGCAGCAGGCTCCTTGTTTCCTTGTGTCATGACTTCATTGCTTTCCCCAGGCTCGGTCTCTTCTCCCTTATCCTCTGCAGCATTGTCCAATTTATCTATTAATTTGTTTAATGTGGTGGCAAGTGATTTAGTGGCTTGCCTTCTGTCAAACTCCCCCTTCAAACCTTCTGTTTCCAACTCTTCCTGAGCCTAGAAAATACACAGAGAGTGTGCAACAAAGTATGAAAACTTATGAAAAATACAAAAATATAGCAGTAGCAATCTGACAATTAGTGAGAAAAAAAAAAAAAAGAAAAAAAGAAGTGACAGGAGTGGGGGACATTGGTTACAGTACTGACATCAATGCTTGGGGCTATTATTGCATCCACAGACACAAAGGTTGAGAGTCATTACTGGGTCCACTTACACCAATTATAGGGTGTTATAATTGTGGCCAGCGACACAAACACCAATGTGGGAGTTTACTGTACTACCAAATTTTTAAGTGTGCATTGGGATACACTGCAGAAAATGCAGAAGGACTAAGATAAAGAAGAAAGGGTATGCATGCACGCATGCAAATAACTCTTTGGGTCCATGCACACTGGCTTAAAGAATGTTGCTTCTACAGAAGTTGTGCGTTTTGCCTGTAGAAGCAGCTCAAGGTTATCCTATGTGCCCATGCACATTAGGACGATTAGAGGCCTATTTTAAGCCCAGCGTTTAGAGGCAGAAATAAAACCCTTCAGGTTTGCATTTTTCTGGCGGAAAAAAAACCGCTAAACACTCATTAGCTCTCCTAAATTCATGTTAAAAAATAAATAAATAAAAAAAAACACAAAAAGCAAAACAAAATCAAATCTTGCTTTTACAGACATTGAGTATTTTTTTTTTAGCCTGTAAAATCACCTCTATGCAAGCCAATATATCCATGCACACGTAGGGGTTCACAGGCGTATTAGAAGAGGAGCGTTTACAGGCTAAGAAAAAAAAAAAAAAAAAAAAAAAAGAAGGAGCATTCAAGAGATAAAGAGCTAAAAAATAAATAAAAAAAAAAAAGCAGAACAGCATGGAACGTGCCTAAACACTAGATGTATCTAGCATTTGAGCATTATTGAATTTCAATGGGCAGAATAAATTAAATATTCTGGCCAATAAAATGGACTACGCTGAAGAAATGACACTTTACTACAATGTAAAGTAGTGAGTGTACAGCTTGAATAACGGTGTAAATTTGCTGTCCCCTCAAAATAACTCAACACACAGCCATTAATGTCTAAACCGCTGGCAACAAAAAGGGAGTACACCCCTAAGTGAAACTGTCCAAATTGGGCCCATTTGGCCATTTTCCCTCCCTGGTGTCATGTGACTCGTTAGTGTAACAAGGTATCAGGTGTGAGTGGGAAGCAGGTGTGTTAAATTTGGCGTTATTGCTCTCACTCGCTCATACTGGTCACTGGAAGTTCAACATGGCACCTCATGGTAAAGAACTCTGAGGATCTGAAAAAAAGAATTGTTGCTCTACAAAAAGATGGCCTAGGCTATAAGAAGATTGCTAAGACCCTGAAACTGAGCTGCAGCACGGTGACCAAGACCATACAGCGGTTTAACGGGACAGGTTCCACTCGGAACAGGCTTCACCATGGTTGACCAAAAAAGTTGAGTGCATGTGCTCAGCGTCATATCCAGAGATTGTCTTTGGGAAATAGACGTATGAGTGCTGCCAGCATTGCCAGCATTGCTGCAGAGGTTGAAGGGGTGGGAGGTCAGCCTGTCAGTGCTCAGACAATACGCTGCACACTGCATCAAATTGGTCTGCATGGCTGTCGTCCCAGAAGGATGTCTCTTCTAAAGATGATGCACAAGAAAGCCTGCAGTTTGCTGAAGATAAGCAAACTAAGGACATGGATTACTGGAACCATGTCCTGTGGTCCGATGAGATAAACGTATTTGATGCAGATGGTGTAAAGCGTGTGTGGCGGCAACCAGGTGAGGAGTACAAAGACAAGTGTGTCTTGCCTACAGTCAAGCATGGTGATGCGAGTGTCATGGTCTGGGGCTGCATGAGTGCTGCCGGCTATGGGGAGCTACAATTCATTGAGGGAACCATGAATGCCAACATGTACTGTGACATACTGAAGCAGAGCATGATCCCCTCCCTTCAGAGACTGGGCCACAGGGCAGTATTCCAACATGATAATGACCCCAAACACACCTCCAAGATGACCCCTGCCTTGCTAAAGAAGCTGAGGGTAAAAGTGATGGACTGGCCAAGCATGTCTCCAGACCTAAACCCCATTGAGCATTTGTGGGGCATCCTCAAACGGAAGGTGGAGGAGCGCAAGGTCTCCAACATACACCAGCTCCGTGATGTCGTCATGGAGGAGTGGAAGAGGACTCCAGTGGCAACCTGTGAAGCTCTGGTGATCTCCATGCCCAAGAGGGTTAAGGCAGTGCTGGAAAATAATGGTGGCCACACAAAATAGACACTTCGGGCCCAATTTGGACATTTTCACTTAGGGGTGTACTCACTGTTGCCAGCGGTTTAGACATTAATGGCTGTGTGTTGAGTTCTTTTGGAGGAGACAGCTAATTTACACTGTTATACAAGCTGTACACTCACTACTTTACATTGTAGCAAAGTGTCATTTCTTCAGTGTTGTCACATGAAAAGATTAATAAAATATCTACAAAAATTAGAGTGTGTGAGTGTGTGTGTGTGTGTGTGTGTGTGTGTGTGTTAGTGTTAAAAAGGCTGGCCATTAGCTAGCCTGGGTTTGTAGGACTCGGGCCATATAATCCCCCCTCCTATCCTACGTACTCGTCGGCTTGTATTTCCGGGTTGGACAGCAGTTTTTTCCCCGCTCCTCACAGGTATCGGTCGGCGGGCGTACGATCAGGACGCTCTTCTTCTCCTCAGCTGAGGCTTGGTCTCTCAAGTTCCTTTACAGGGAATGTTATATACAGTCGCATCAGCTGGTTAAGGCAAGTCTGGGGCCAGGGAAAGGAGGCATTCAGGTGCTTGCTTTCAGGGGCTCACAAACGCTGTGTCATTAGGATTGGTGTGGGTGGTCTGTCAGGTGCTGCTGCACTATAGCCTGCATGCTGAGACTTGTAGTTCCACAGCTAGGGGCCTCATGCAGCCTCTCGGGCTGCCACTATCTCGCATTACTACCACATTTTTCATGTACCATGCACGCTCAATGTTAGTCACTGTCTTCCTGTCACCATCCAATCAGTATTTTTTAATGCAACTCCTTCTTTGCTTTCTTTCAACGAAGTGTGGTTTGGTATGTCATGGGGTTGCTCTGGGCCATTGCCAGCCTCACCTGCACCAGGATCCTCAATTCTAGGCATCACTAAAATTGCTCAGGCAGGCCTGCTGAGTCTGTTAGTTCCACAGCTTGGTGGCCACATTAGCCCTCTCGGGCTGCCATGATACCGTACAGTCGGCTCCATGTCACATCTCACGGTCGCATCAGGGGATGCTCAGCCTGAATCATCCTAGCCCTGGTTTGGGAAAAAATAAATAAAAAAATACATTCATTCACGATTGCTTTCCCCACAGCTGCACCTTTAGTCTCTCACCACAGAGTTCATTTTCACTCCGGTCAGGTGGTTTCCTTTGTTCGGCATGTTAGGTTGTTTGGTCAGCTTGTATTTTTCTTCATTTTTATTCAGTACATACGTCATGGTGGTGTTACAGGTGGATTCTTCACTTTCATTCAGGAACGGCAAGGTGTGTTCTGTGTGTGTATTTTGTCCAGGGGTCATAGCTAGGGTCTATACATACCAGGATCTGTAATGTCTACAGATCCGTGCAGGGCTGAGGTTTCGTTTTTAATGATTGCAACATTTGCAATCTACCTGTACATCATACGTCATGCGTTGCATGTCACGTACATTCCTATTCCTGCCTACCATGGTCTGTAGGTACCAAGCCCTGAGTGTTTGTTTTTAATTGCCTGTCTCTGCGCAACAGGTTACTCGGGCTCATGCTACTCACGTAGGGGGTCACGGTCATTAGTGTTACTTACGCGCTGTTTTTATTTTCTTTCAGCACCACTCACTGTTTAGGGATAGTTGAGGCTCAGGGCATGGTTGGTGGTTGGGCTGACTATATCCAGTCGCTTTCCACAGATTGGAACATGTCACATGTGTCAGAGAGTGACGAATTTGCCTTTATTCCTCCTACTCCAGTCAGGGGCTCAGAGCATGGAAGCACTCCATCCCTAAGGAAATGGACTATCCCTAAACTTATTGCTGAGCTCCAATGCAGGGGCATTCCATTCCCAGCCACGGCCAGAAAAGCGGAGTTGTTCAGCCACAGCCTTCTACCAGTGCGGAGCACGTGTCTTACAAAACAGATGTGATTGAGGCCCGCCCAGCCAGCGTGGTAGCGATCCTGGGCCATCTGGGTCCTCCGTAGGTAACACCAGTGTGCCGCTACCTCTGGCTGTTCCATCTCCTTTGACTGTATTACCATCTGTTTCTCTTGCCCATTTTATTCCTGCCAATCTTAAAAAGGATATTTTGTAGGGAAAGGATGTCAATTTGGCATCCTTGCTCATAGCGTCACATGACGTTATGGAGAACAAGGCTTATGCTTGCGGGGGAAGTCTTGGTGGTCCTAAAAACACGTGATCCAAGGCTTAACCGCAAGTTGAGAATTGCTGAATTTGTCCTTGCTTTCGGTATCTACAGGGATGTTATTTGTACAGTCAGTCCCGGTAGAAGGGAGGAGATGGACCTTTATCTCCACGAGGTGGTACATCTGCCCCACAAATATTGTGGCTCCACCTATGATTACCACTGATCTTTTTCGGCTAAAGTCGCTGCCACTTGGGCACAGTTTCAGTTGGTCACGTGTTGGCGCAACATTGACACTGAGCTTTTTTGTAGGCATTTTGCTAGTCAGAAGTCTCCAAGTTGTGCCAACTGTCAGCCATATGCCCACACCGCCAATTGGTGTACTAATCTGCATCATCCGGTTGCTTCAGGGTCCAACAGGTCAGGGTTCAGTGGTTCTTCCACAGGGCATTCTGGGCAGTTTGATAAACTGGGCAGGCCCATCCATTTTTAGGAAAGGCTCAGCTGTGTAACAATTTTAAATTACACAGTCTGCCATTACAACCAGTGCAGACTCCATATTTGTGACAATTGTTTCGGGGCACACTCCAAGTCTGCCTGTCCCATTAGGGCATCCAGTTCCTCATGACTGAGCGGAGTTAATAATCCCAGGCTATATTTCTGGTTGTTGAACCACCCTTCCCTGGCTCTGAGGCAGTTTCTGGTTGAAGGCTTTTCTGAGGGGTTTGAATGTGCCAATTTGTCTGCTGCTGCCAATGCCTGGGTAGTATTTATTGAAGGATGAATTAGCCAAGGGGTTTATCATTGGGCCTTTCGTGTCCTCACCATTTAGCATGTGGCGGGTTAGCCCCATTGGTGTGGTAAGATGTACATGTTCTAATTTATTTCATTTAATCTATGACCTGTCGGCTCCTCATTCATCACCCATACCTAGTTTAAACTCTCTCATTTCTTCAGAAGAATTTTCATTGTAATATTCATCGGTAGACTTAGCCATCCAGTATATTTTACAGTTGGGTCGGGGCACATGGTTGTCTAAGGCGGACATTTCAGATGCCTTCAAATTACTTCCCATCAAACCGTCTCTCTGGCAATGACATGGGTTTAAATGGCGGCAGAGTTATTACTTTGCTACCAAGTTAATGTTTGGCTCCAAAAGCAGTCCTTGGCTCTTTAATACATTTGCCTTAGCTCTTAATTGGGTTTGGTCTTCTCCGATGGGGTGTGGCAAAGTCATTCACTACCTGGATGACTTTTTGTTATTAGAAAGCCCGGCACAGCCTCCCAAGGACCTCGCTGCACTCACGGTATTGTTCACGGATCTGAACGTCCCCTTAGCTGCCCAAAAGATTGATGGGCCTGCCACTGTAATTACCTGTTAGGTATCACCTTAGATACTGTATGCTTGATCGCCAGTCTGCCTCAGGACAAGCTGGTCAGGATCCGGGGTGTCATACACAGTTTGGTCAAGTCCCCAGTGTGCGCTAAGACTTGCAGTCTTTATTAGGTATGCTAAAATTTGCTATGAGGATTATTCCTCAGGGCAGGCCATTTGTGTCCAGGCTTTTGGCTCTCCTTCCTCTCTACCAAGACGCCGATTTAGCGGTGCAATTGCAGGCCGATGCTCAGGCAGATCAGTTCTTAGATGAGTGGACTGGGATCTCCATGTTCATCCATCCACCTACGACGTTTTCTCCCAGAGTTTTCTCATATACCGCAGCCTCAGTAGGTTTTTCAGCTGTGTTTGGGAGTCAGTGGCTAGCAGGCCCTTGGCCTCCGGAGGTGTCGGACATTCCCAAGTTTGCCCAGACATCAGCACTTGTTGAAATTTACCCAATTGTGGCTGCAGCTATCACCTGGGGACCCTCTTGGTCTGGACATACAGTGGTGTTCATTACTGATAACTCGGCCACCGCTGAGATCATCAATAAGGGTAGATCCGGGTCTCTCTTGATAATGTCATTCATGTGCAGGTTGACGTGGTTGGGCCTCAGGTTTCCATACCCAAGGGGAGTTCATTAGTGGGATCTACAATGTGGCTGCTGATGCATTATCTCATGCCGATTTCCAGCGTTTCTTCCAACAGCATCCAGAAGCTGATCAGGTGGGCAGGCCGGTACCGCCATTTGCCCTGCTGACGTTGAATTAGACGCACTCAGGGCGCAGGCATGCATCCAGGTGAATGCGCCACTGTCAAGGAACACGCTCAGGGCATACAATACAGCGTGGAGGTGTTTCAGTGGATTCATGTCCCTCTATCCCTGCAATTGGGTGGGGGATGTCAAGTATATGATGTCTTTCATGGCCTATTGTCATAACAAGTTGTCACTATCATTTAATACCATTAAACACACACTAATATATATAACACACACACACACACACACACACACACACACACACACACACACAGTACAATACACTCAAGTGCTCAGTGCAAACAATTCTAGTGAACACGTGTCCAATTGTTCACTGGAATTCTATGCAATTGTTCACTAGAATTGTTTTCACAAAATTATTGGTTTTAGTGCAATATATATTTATACACATACATACATACATACACACGGTGTATATAAAAAGTCTACACACCCCTGCTTAAATGCCAGGTTACTGTGATGTAAAAAGAAAAGAAAAATCGAAATCATTTCAGAACTTTTTCCACCTTTAACCACTTCAGCCCCGGAAGATTTTACCCCCTTCCTGACCAGAGCACTTTTTACAATTTGGCACTGCGTCACTTACACTGACACATGCGTGGCCATGCAATACTGTACACAAAACTAAAATTTATTTTTTGTGCTATAAACAAAAAAGACCAACAACAATTTAAAAAAAAGATTTAAATAAAAAAAAAAAAAAAATTATTTACTTTTTGCTATAATAAATATCCCCCAATTTAAAAAAAAAAAAAAAAAAAAAAAAATCTAAATTTCTTCATCAGTTTGGGCCGATATATATTCTTCTAAAAAAAAAAAATCATCAGATCACTGGATGTTCTACTCTGCCCAGATCTGACTACAGAAAAAAGAAAAAACAAAACAGAGGGCTCACCGACCTTTGTGCATTACCACTAAAAAGGCTTTATTAAAATAGATAAAACAGCAGATTTTCTACTCACAAAGGGGGATGAACTCTTGCAAGTTCGGTTTTGCACGAGGTATAGTAACAAAGCAAACGCAATACAGAAAGCTATAAAAAAGAAAAAAGAAGAAGAATTGGAAGATCTTGGAGTCAGACCCCATTCTAAAGACACATCTCCCTCAGTGCCCGAATATTATCTTCAGGAGACCAAAAGATCTCAAGAGCATTATTGCCCCAAGCAGGATAAAGAAGACTAGAAATAAAGGCCCCAACAATCCTTGGACCACGTTATTTGATCAAAAGGGGAGTTATAGATGTGGGGTTACAAACTGTGGGAACTTCCTGTACATGCACCACAGAAAGAAAGAACTAATAGGTGCTGATGGTAAAATACACAAGATCAAGCAGTTCATAAATTGTGGGACCCCATATGTTATATATGGGCTTTTGTGCCCCTGGGGCCACCTCTATATCGGTCGTACATCAAGGCAGATGAGAACAAGGATAAATGAGCATAGGAGCAATATCCTGACGAAAAAAGACAAATACTCTGTACCCAGGCACTTTAAGGAGATTCATGATAGTAGCATAGAAGGTCTTAGGGTTTTTGGCATTGAGGCTATGCCGAATGAGCTAGACAATGGTAAAAAGTACCAGCTACTATGTAAAAGGGAGGCCTACTGGATCTTTACCTTAGACACTATGGCCCCCAAGGGCCTAAACAAAGAAATAGAACTGCATAACCTAGTTTGAGATTTGCAGCTGTAGTAGAGGTATCGAAAGAACAGTTGGGTTTGGGTTCTGTACGCGGAGTATGGAGCTGCCTTTCCATACATCGTCAACAGACCTCACCTTTTTGATACACATTTTAGTCATTGTAGGAGCCCCCCCCCCCCCCCCTTTTTGGAATATATGCTCTTGCTAGGCAAGATTATGGAGATTGGGCATTAGAGACTAATTAGCCACTACAGTGCCAGTAGTGACATAGTTTTAGCCCTTACAATGAGGGTAGAAAGGGCGGGCATACGGGCAGCCAGGGATAGACTGAGGTTCTACTTATGTTTAGATTTCTGCAGCAGTAGTAAGTCTCTCATGGGGACTTTTTCAAGTGGGCTAAATGGTCTTGCTGTTGAGTTAGAGGTCATATGTTTTTTACATGGATGTGTGCACTCTATTCATGTGTGTATATACACGCAAATAAGATTCAGTATTCAACACTTCAGTCCTGCATGAGTGGGAGTGTGCCGTAGCTTTGTGATTTTTAGAGGGACTTGTATATGTGTAGAGTCCGCCACGTCACTGGTGTTTTATCAATTTTCAATTTTAATTACAATTTTATTAATATTAGCGATTTTTAACTTTTATTTTTTTCATATCTGCACACCCACTTTCTATGTATAGCGACGTTATGTGTGTGAATACTGAGCTTAGATGCCCCCGTTTTTACATCTGTAGTATATGCAGCTTATGTACACCTATTTGCGAATTGCATGTATGTGTTTTTTTTTTTTACATATGGTTTTATGGCTATAGCCATTGTCACGTTTTACATCATGCATACTGTTGCCCTGGGAACATTTGGACACCAGGGTTGGGTCTGTCTGGGCGCCTCCAGCATCCTCCCCCCCCCCCCCGCCGCCCCCGCGCTTCCGGGTCATGAGTCAGCACTTGGCCAGCCTGGGAGAGAGGCGTGGGAGGACCGGAAGTCGCGGGTGGAGCGCAAATACACCCGCACTTCTGGATCAAGGACGCCACACAGATAGTTGTGTTAACAATGGACGGAATAGGAAACATGCCAGCTAAAGACATAGTCATGGTAAGCAAATACTTTTTACTATAGGGTGACCTTCTGGAGATATTATCAGAGGATCGTCCATTTACCATGACTGGTGTATAGGGATATAGTTCATTAATTATGCATGGAGGGAGAGATGGGTGTGCCTATGAGGGGGAGAGGCCTGGGGGTGCCTGACCACGCCCACCTGTATACTCTTCTCATAAAAGGAGAGTGGATGTGAATGGGGGGAGACGAGACCATTACCCGTTTGGAGGCTCTGAGGAAAGCGGTGCTCCCCAGAAACGCGTCAGCCATTCGCTAGAGGAAGCATCAGATCCCCTCGGTATCTAAGAGTTGAGGTCGGAAGTTCATAGCAGTGGACGTTTTTATCTATACATTTGCCTTCACCTAGTACTCGTTTGTGAGTAGAAAATCTGCTGTTTTATCCATTTTAATAAAGCCTTTTTAGTGGTAATGCACAAAGGTCGGTGCGCCCTCTGTTTTTTCTTTTTTCTATAGTGTTAATGAACACCCATTGTTCTGAGGAGGGCTGCAAGAGTTTGGACATTTCCTTGAGGAATATTTACATCACGAACCAAGAGACTAGACACCAGAGCGCAGGAGAATTTGTCAAAACACAGTAAAGCTGGGAGAGCTGGAGGGGAGGGGGATGTGAATTGTGAACTTTTTTTTTTTTTACACACAGGATGTGCCCGTCTCAGGCTAGTGCACGAGATATGTAAATCACCTGTCACTCACAGCAAGGGGGCGTTTTTGACAAAGTTTTCAAGACTGTCAAGATTTCTAACTGAACAATAAAAGAGGATTTCTTAGGCCTGTGTGCCTTGCCACACAGTAAATCTGTGTGGCAAGACTGGGCTCAAATGAAAAGAAATCGTATTCTCTACATTATGACATAAAAAAAATAAAAATAAAAAAAAATTGGGTTTACATCCACTTTAATCTTCTTCTGGTGAAGCCATTCCTTTGTTGATTTGGGTGCATGCTTTGGGTCGTTGTCATCCTGAAATTCCTCTTTCTAGCAAGGTTTTGTGCAAACATTGACTGGTATTTAGAATTGTTCATAATTCCCTCTACCTTGATTAAGGCCTCTGTTCCAGATGAAGAAAAACAGCCCCAAAGCATGATGCTGCCACCACCAAGCTTCACTGTGGGTATGGTGTTCTTTTGGTGATGTGCAGTGTTTTTTCACCAAACATATCTTTTGGAATGAAGACCAAAAAGTTCAACCATGGTTTCATCAGACCAGAACACATTTTCCCCACATACTTTTGGGAGACTTCAGATGTGTTTTTGCAAAATTTAGCCTGGCTTGGATGTTTTTCTTTGTAAGAAAAGGCTTCCGTCTTGCCAAACTACCCCATAGCCCAGACATATGAAGAATACGGGAGATTGTTATCACATGTGCCACACAGCCAGTACTGTACTTTCCAGATATTCCTGCAGTTCCTTTAATGTTGCTGTAGGCCTCTTGGCAGCCTCCCTGACCAGTTTTCTTCTCGTCTTTTCATCAATTTAGGAGGGACATCTAGTTCTTGGTAATGTCATTGCTGTGCCATATTTTCTCCACTTTAGGACTGTCTTCACTGTTTTTCGTGGTATATCTAATGCCTTGGAAATTCTTTTGTACCCTTCTCCTGACCGATATCTTTTAACAATGCGACTAAGAAAATGGCAAGAAAGACCTACTAGAACAGCTTAACTCTATTTGGGGTTAATCAGAGACACGTTAAAACGATGGCAGGTTTGTACGGACTCCTATTTAACATGAGTTTGAATGCGATTGCTTAATTCTGAACACAGCTACATCCCCAGTTGAGGGTGTGCACACTTATGCAACCACATTATTTTAGTTTATTATTTTTACCCCCCACCTAAAAAGATGTCAAATTTGTTTTTCAATTGAGTTGTACAGTTTATAGGTCACATTAAAAAAGGTGTCATTTTTTTACATCACAGAAGCATGGCATTTTAACCACTTGCCTACCAGGCACAAACACCTCCTTCCTGACCAAGCCATTTTTCAACTTTCAGCGCTGTTGCATTTTGAATGACAATTGCGCAGTCATGCAACAATGTACCCATTATAAACGCTATAAACAAAAGAAGAGGGATAAGTTTGAAAAAACGCAATATTTTTTACTATAATAAATATCCAATTTTAATTTTTTTTTTTTTAAACAAAGTTTTTCCTCAGTTTAGGCCGATACATATTCTTCTACATATTTTTGGTAAAAAAAAAAAAATAAAAAAAATAATAAAAAATCGCAATAAGCGTATATTGATTGGTTTGCGCAAAAAAGTTATAGCGTCTACGATAGATTTATAGCATTTTTAGCATTATTTTTTTTTTTTTTTACTAGTAATGGTGGCGATCTGCTATTTTTATTGTGACTGCGATATTGCGGCGGACATATTGGACACTTTTTTGGGACCATTCACATTTATACAGCGATCCGTGCTATAAAAATGCATTGATTACTGTATAAATGTGACTGGCAGGGAAGGGGTTATCACTAGGGGGCGCTGCAGGGGTTAATATGTTCCCTATGTGAGTGATTCTAACTGTGGGGGAGGGGGACTGACTGGGGGAGGAAACCGATCGGTGTCCCTATGTACAAGGGACACACCAGCGGTCTCCTCTCCAGTGACAGGACGTGGATCTGTGTGTTTACACACACAGATCCACGGTCCTGCTGTGTTACCGGGCAATCGCGGGCACGCGCACCGGGTCCCCAGCGACGCGGCGGGCCCCCTAGTGGCCGCAAAGCTAGCGCCGTCATATGACGGCAGCCCGCCACAAGAGCCGCACCGCTCCGCCGTCAATTGACGGCGGGCGGTCGGCAACAGGTTAAACAGGGGTGTGTAGACTTTTTATATCCACTGTAAAGATATGTGTGCCTTTCCAAATCATGTCCAATCAACTGAATTTACCACAGGTGGCCTCCAATCAAATTGTAGAAAAATCTGAAGAATGTTCAGTGGAAACAGGATGCACCCGAGATCCATTTTGAGTATCATGATAAAGGCTGTGAAAACTTATGTAAATGTGATTTTTTTTTCCCCATTTATTAGTTTTAAACACATTTAAAAATGTTCAGTTTGTTTTTCAACCGAGTTGTACAGTTTATAGGTCACATTAAAAAAGTGGAAAAAGTTCTGAAATTAATTTCTTTTTTTACATCACAGAAACCTGACATTTTAACAGGGATGTGTAGACTTTTTATATCCATTGTATATATAAATGGGTAAAATAAGTATTGAACACGCCACCATTTTTCTAGGTAATATTTTTAATGTCCCAAATCCTCTCTTTTTTTGTACATATATTTCTAAAGGTGCCATTGACATGACATTTTCACCACGTCAGTAACAACCCATGCAATCCATAAATACAAAGAAACCAAAACAATAAAGCTCAGAAATGAACTTATGTGTAATACAATTGAATAACACAGGGAAAAAAAAAAAAAGTATTGAACATCCCAATTGAAATTGATTTACCGTATATACTCGAGTATAAGCCGAGTTTTTCAGCACATTTTTTTGTGCTGAAAGTGCCCCCCTCGGCTTATACTCGAGTCAAGCACTTTTCTGCAGCAAAAAAAAAAAAAATTCCGACCCGACTTTGGGGCCCCGTATCTCGGGGCCACTTGGGCCTAGGAATCCCAAATTTGGTGTGCCAACCCAGTGGACCTAGCACTATAAGATACTTAGTGCTAGGAACCCCATCTTTGGATATGTTGCAGTGCTAGTTCAACTGGGTTTGAATGCCAAATTTGGGGTTCCTAGCTCCAAGTGTCCCCGAGATACGGGGCCCCAAAGTCAGTTCGGGGACACTTGGAGCTAGGAACCCCAAATTTGGCATTCAAACCCAGTTGAACTAGCACTGCAACATATCCAAAGATAGGGTTCCTAGCACTAAGTAGCCCCGAGATACGGGGCCCCAAAGTCGGTTCAGAAAATGTCATTCTCTGCTGCAGAAAAGTGCTTGAGCTTTTCTGACCCGAATTTGGGGCCCCATATCTTGGGGACACTTGGTGCTAGGAACCCCAAATGTTGTATTCCAACCCAGTGGAATTAGCACTACAACATATCCAAAGATGGGGTTCCTAGCACTAAGTGACCCTGAGATACATGGCCCCAAATCGGTCAACTGTGTCCATCTGCATGGGCACAGTGAGGCTGCAAATGGGCATCGTTGACCCTCTTTTCCACTTACAGTAGCTGCGCATTTCTCACCCTAGGCTTATACTCGAGTCAATACGTTTTCCCAGTTGTTTGTGGTAAAATTAGGTGCCTCGGCTTATATTCGGGTCGGCCTATACTCGAGTATATACGGTAATACTTTGCACAAAATTATTTGTTGGTAATAACAGCTTCATGTCGCATGCATTGCTCAGTTGTGATTTTGGCCCATCCTTCCACACAGTCTTCAGATCTTGAAGGTTCCGTGGGTCTCTTCCATGAACTCTGATCTTTAGTTCTTTTCACAGACTTTCTATTGGATTCAAGTCAGGTGATTGGCTGTGACATTCTAGCAGCTTTACTTTCTTTGAAACCAATTGAGAGTTTCCTTGGCTTTGTGTTTGGCATCATAGTCTTGCTGAAATGTCCACCCTTATTTCATCTTCATCATCCTGGTAGATGGCAGCAGATTTATTATAAAAAATGTCTTGGTACATTTTTTCATTCATCCTTCAATGGAATTAAAGTTTGCTAGTACCGTATGCTGAAAATCAGCCCCACACCATGATGTTCGCGGCCACCTCCAACCTGCCCTGTTGGTATGGGGGGGGGGGGTGGTTGTTTTTGGGGTGATGTGCAGTGTGATGTCCATTTGACCTCTAAACATGGTGTGTATTATGGCATCCAAAGAGTTCAATTCTGGTCTCATCTGACCCGACTATATTCTCCCAGTACTGCACAGGCTTGTCTAAATGCTGTGCAGCAAAATTTAAACTAGCTAGAACATGCTTTTTCTTATGTGGTGAGCGTGCATACAGGCCATAGCGGATGAGTGCATTACTTATTGCCTTCTTTGAAACAATTGTACCTGCTAATTCTAGGTCTTTCTGAAGCTCTTCACAAGTGGTCCTTGGCTCTTGGACAACTCAGCTAATAATTATTTTTTCTCCTCTGTCAGAAATCTTGCAAGGAGCACCTGGTCGTGGCCGGTTTATGGTGAAATTATGGTTTTCCACTTCCAGATTATGGCCCCAGCGGTACTTACTGGAACATTTAGAAGTTGAGAAATCTTTCTGTAACCAATGCCATCAGTATGTTTTGCAACAACAAGGCTGCAAAGATCTTGAGAGAGCTCTTTGCTTCTACCCATCATGAGAGCTTTGTGTGCGACACCATTTTATAGGCCATCAGTTGAGACTGAACCAGCTGATATTAATTTGCCCTGAAATGGGGCAGGATTGCTTTCCAATTACTGATACATTTAAGCTGGTGTCTTGGCTTTCCATGCCTTTTTGCCCCTTTCTTCACGTGTTCAATACTTTTCCCCTGTGTCATTCCATTTTATTACACAACTTAACTTCTGAACTTGTTTTAGTTTCTATGTATGGATTGCATGGGTTCTTACCGACATGTGGTAAAAATTTCATGTGCAAAGCACCATTAAAAATATATTTACCTAGAAAAATGGTGATGTGTTCAATAATTATCTTACCCAATTAGTATACACACGTGCGCATATATCTATTTATATTAAAATATGCTTTACTAATTTTCGGAGAAACATACACACACAAAATTATTTGCTCCCCTACAGAATTTGTAAGTTTGCCCACTTACAAAGAAAGGAAGGGTCTATAATAATTAGGACAGAATAGCAACCAAAAATCCAGAAAAAAAAAAAAAAAAACACATGATACAAATGCTATAAATTGGGTTGCAGTTCAGTGAGTAAAATAAGTATTTGATCCCCAAGCAAAACATGACTTAGTGCTTGGTGGAGAAACCCTTGTTGACAATCACAGAGGTAAGACGTTTCTTGTAGTTTGTTACCAGTTTGCACACATCACAGGGGGGATTTTGGTCCACTCTTCTTTACAGATCTTCTCTAAATCCTTAAGGTTTCTTGGCTGTCACTTGGCAACTCGAAGTTTCAGCTCCCTCCATACATTTTCTATAGGATTAAGGTCTGGAGACTGGCTAGGCCACTCCATGACCTTATTGTGCTTCTTCATGAGCCACTCTTTGTTGCCTTGGCAGTATGTTTTGGGTCATGGTCATGCTGGAAGACCCATCCACAACCCATCTTAGGGCTGGGTTCACACCATTGTAAATTGGATGCGGGAATCTCCGCATCAAATTCGCAATAGCAGGAGATTTTGACCAGCTCTCTATGGAGCCAGTTCACATAACTCCACAGCAGATCCGGTGCGTTTTGCAGAAAACCGCTGCGAGTCTTTTGGTCCGTTTCGGGTGCAAATTCAGCCCAAAATTTTGGCTGATATCAGACCTGAAAACAGTAAACCAGCACACACCGGACCCCTGCTGCGAGACAGATCCGTCTTGGGTATGACCAGAGCCTCAATGTTCTGGCTGAGGGAAGAAGGTTCTCATCCAAGATTTTACAATATATGGCGTTGTTTATTGGCCCCTCAATCCCTTAAAGTCGGTCTGTAGCTTTAGCAGAGAAAAAGCCCCAAAGCATAATGTTTCCATTTCCATGCTTGACTGTAGGGATGGTGTTCTTAGGATCATAGTCAGCATCTTTCTTCCATCAAACACAGCAGAGCTGAGTTAATGCCAAAGAGCTCAATTTTGGTCTCATCTTACCACAGCACTTTCTCCTAATCCTTCTATGAATCATTTAGATGTTCATTGGCAATCTTCAGACAGGCCCTTACATGTGCCTTGTGGAGGAGGGTGACCTTGTGGTTGCTGCAGGATTTCATTCAATGGCAGCGTATTGTGTTAGCAATGGGTTGTTTGGCGACTGTGGTCCCTACTACCTTGAGATTACTCAAAAGCTCATACTATGCATCTCTGGGCAGATCCCTTACTTTTCTCATGATCATTCCTACCCCATGAGGTGAAATCTTGCATGGAGCTCCAGACCGAAGGCGATTGCTGGTTACTTTAAATTTCTCCCATTTGTGAATAATCGCTCCAACGGTTCTCTCCTTCTCACCAAGCTTCTTGCTGATGGTCTTGTAGCCCATTCCAGCCTTGTGCAGGTCTACAATCTTGTCCCAGACGTCCTTTGACAGCTCTTCACTCTTGCCCAGGATGGTGAGGTTTGAATGGAAGAAAGATTCTGTGGACAGGTGCCTTTTATATACAGGTCCTTCTCAAAAAATTAGCATATTGTGATAAAGTTCATTATTTTCTGTAATGTACTGATAAACATTAGACTTTCATATATTTTAGATTCATTACACACAACTGAAGTAGTTCAAGCCTTTTCTTGTTTTAATATTGAGGATTTTGGCATACAGCTCATGAAAACCCAAAATTCCTATCTCAAAAAATTAGCATATCATGAAAAGTTTCTCTAAACGAGCTATTAACCTAATCATCTGAATCAACTAATTAACTCTAAACACCTGCAAAAGATTCCTGAGGCTTTTAAAAACTCAGAGCCTGGTTCATTACTCAAAACCGCAATCATGGGTAAGACTGCCGACCTGACTGCTGTCCAGAAGGCCATCATTGACACCCTCAAGCAAGAGGGTAAGACACAGAAAGAAATTTCTGAACGAATAGGCTGTTCCCAGAGTGCTGTATCAAGGCACCTCAGTGGGAAGTCTGTGGGAAGGAAAAAGTGTGGCAGAAAACGCTGCACAACGAGAAGAGGTGACCGGACCCTGAGGAAGATTGTGGAGAAGGACCGATTCCAGACCTTGGAGGACCTACGGAAGCAGTGGACTGAGTCTGGAGTAGAAACATCCAGAGCCACCATGAACAGGCGTGTGCAGGAAATGGGCTACAGGTGCCACATTCCCCAGGTCAAGCCACTTTTGAACCAGAAACAGCGGCAGAAGCGCCTGACCTGGGCTACAGAGAAGCAGCACTGGACTGTTGCTCAGTGGTCCAAAGTACTTTTTTCAGATGAAAGCAAATTTTGCATGTCATTCGGAAATCAAGGTGCCAGAGTCTGGAGGAAGACTGGGGAGAGGGAAATGCCAAAATGCCTGAAGTCCAGTGTCAAGTACCCACAGTCAGTGATGATCTGGGGTGCCATGTCAGCTGCTGGTGTTGGTCCACTGTGTTTTATCAAGGGCAGGGTCAATGCAGCTAGCTATCAGGAGATTTTGGAGCACTTCATGCTTCCATCTGCTGAAAAGCTTTATGGAGATGAAGATTTCATTTTTCAGCACGACCTGGCACCTGCTCACAGTGCCAAAACCACTGGTAAATGGTTTACTGACCATGGTATTACTGTGCTCAATTGGCCTGCCAACTCTCCTGACCTGAACCCCATAGAGAATCTGTGGGATATTGGGAAGAGAAAGTTGAGAGACGCAAGACCCAACACTCTGGATGAGCTTAAGGCCGCTATCGAAGCATCCTGGGCCTCCATAACACCTCAGCAGTGCCACAGGCTGATTGTCTCCATGCCACGCCGCATTGAAGCAGTCATTTCTGCAAAAGGATTCCCGACCAAGTATTGAGTGCATAACTGAACATAATTATTTGAAGGTTGACTTTTTTTGTATTAAAAACACCTTTCTTTTATTGGTCGGATGAAATATGCTAATTTTTTGAGATAGGAATTTTGGGTTTTCATGAGCTGTATGCCAAAATCATCAATATTAAAACAAGAAAAGGCTTGAACTACTTCATTTGTGTGTAATGAATCTAAAATATATTAAAGTCTAATGTTTATCAGTACATTACAGAAAATAATGAACTTTATCACAATATGCTAATTTTTTGAGAAGGACCTGTACATACAGAGTTGTCGTTAGGAGCACCTTCATAAATTGACAGGACTAATCTGTGTACTACATAAAAAACACATACTGTAGCCAGTCTGTGGGAGCCAGAATTATTGTTGGTTGGTAGAGGATTAAATACTTAGTTTACTCACTGAACTGCAACTCAATTTATAACATTTGTATCATGTGTTATTTCTGGATTTCTGGTTGATATTCTGTCGTGATCATTTAAAATATACCTATGATAACAATTATAGACCATAGGCAGTTCAACTCCTCCAGGATGGCACATCAATAGGTGCCAACACCAGAAGGTTTGCTTTGTCTCCCAACACAGTCTCAAAACCATGCAGGAGATTCCAAGAGACAGGCAGTTACTCTAGGAGAGCTGGACAGAGCCGTAGAAGGTCCTTGACCCCTCAGCAGGAGCAGCATCTGCTCCTTTGTGCAAGGAGGAACAGGATGAGTCCTACAAAATTACTTCCAGCAGGCCACTGGTGTGAATGTCTCACCAATCAGAAACCAATTCATGGAGGGTGGCCTGAGGGCCCTGTGCTCACTGCCCGGCACTGTGGAGCTTGATTGGCAATTGCCATTGAACACCAGAATTGGCAGGTCTGCCACCGGCGCCCTGTGCTTTTCTCAGATCAGAGCAGGTTAACTAAGCACATGTGACAGATGTGAAAGGATCTGGAGAAGCCGCGGAGAACGTTATGCTGCCTGCAACATCGTTCAGCATGACCAGTTTGGTGGTGGGTCAATGATGGCCTGGGGAGGGATATTCATGGGAGGGATGCACAGACCTCTACAGGCTAGACAATGGCACCCCGACTGCCATTAGATATCGGATGAAATCGTTGGACACAGGATCCATTGTCAGACTCTACACTGGTGAAGTGGGTCCTGGGTTCCTCCTGGTGTATTACAATGCCTGGCCTTGTGGCAAGAATATGCAGCCAGTTCCTGGAAAATTAAGGAATTGATACCATTGCATGGCCCCCAACCTCGCCTGTCCTAAATCCAAAAGAACACCCCTGGGACATTATGTTTCAGACCATCCAACACCACCAGGTTGCACCTTAGTCTGTTCAGGAGCTCAGGGATCCCCTCGTCCAGGAAGGAAAGACCCCCAGGACATGATCTGTCATCTCTTTAGGAGCATGCCCCGATGTTGTCAGGCATGTGGGGGCCATACAAACCGAGTACCATTTTGAGCTGCTGAAATGAATATTCGGCAAAATGGGATTAGCCTGCTGCATTATTTTTTCACTTTGATTTTTGGGGTGTCTTTGAATTTAGCCCCCCTGTAGGTTGATGATTTTTCATTGCCATCAAATGATGTGGCATCCTTTCATCCCTAACACATTACCTAGTCTATACAAGTATAGATATCCAGCATGATAATTTTTTCCCATTGAGATCTGATGTGTTTACAAAGTGTTCCTTTCATTATTTTTTTTTTTTTTGAGCAGTGTATATCTCTCGATCTCTATTTATTTATATTTACACAGTATACAATACACTTAAACTAAATATACAGTGCAAACAATTCTATTGAAGACATGCCCAATGCAAACACGTCCAATTGTTCACTGGAATTATATGCTTTGGACATCTGTTCATTAGTGTTTGCACTGAATGTTAATTTAGCGTAACGTATATTACAATGGATGTATATACAGTAGATATAAAAAGTCTACATACCATTGTAAAAAAAATTTATAAATAAAAACCAGAGAAGATAAAATCACTTTAGAAATATTTCCAGCTTTAATGTGACCTATAATCTGTACAATTCAATTAAAAACAAAAGAATAAGATCAAAGTTTTGGAATGGTCCAGCCAGAACCTGGACTTGAATACAACTGAAAATCTGTGGGGTGACTTGGAGAGGGCTGTGGCACAAGAGATCCCCTCACACATGCCCTCTGATAGATTTTGAACTCTTGCACAGAAGATTGCCAGTAAGATGTGCTACAAGGATACACTCCTACTCCAAAAGACAGAATGCCGTCATAAAATCAAAGGTGCTTCAACAAAGTACTAGTTTAGAGACGTGAATATTTATGCAACTGCGGTTTTGTAAGTTTGTTGACCCCGCCCCCCCAATTTAAAGATTTTTTCGTTGGTTTTGAATTAAGCAGCCCATAGAGCCCTCAGCACGTGGCCCATCAGCGTGGGCACCATAAAAAAAAGCAGAGCTGCAGTGGGAAGCTTGGTGCTGTGCCTTTCAACACCTGGCACTGAGTGAGAGAAACAGCTGTGAACAGCAGCGATAGATATGGTGATAGCATAAAATTATAAAGCAACTGGAATATATGTATACATAAAATGTGTGTGGGTAAGCACACATAATATTAAAAAATGTGTTAAAACATAATGTCCATGAATGATCCGAGATCTTGTATGATTAGCACCTGGGAGCCAGCTCCCTTAGAGCTAAGCGATGGACTGTGTAGAAATGGGAACAGAGGGGCGCCAGACTGAGTGCAGTATAAATCATATATTTAATAAAAACAAGTAGTAACTCGCAGGTTAAATTAGACATTCAGAATGTGGTGAAAATTGCCAGTCCAGGAGTTCATGTCCTATTTGGCGCCCTGTGTTCCATTTGCAGCCTATTCCCATTTCTACACCGAGTGAGAGAGACTGTACTGTGGGCAGAGTCATCTCCGCCCACAATGCAAGCAAAACCTTATCCTAGGGAGAAGAAGAGCGGCATGGAAGCATGTGATGGGGGTAAACTTTTACTGCTAGCCCACAACACAGGGGAAGGAGAGGGTTAACGGCCACTGCCAATCAACAATGCAGGGAGGGTATAAATTGCACTGCCACTGAACAATAATGTGTCACTGACACCAATGCTGGGGCTATTATTGCACTCACCGATACCAATGCTGGGTGTTACTGTACTTCAAATTCAGTGTGCATTGCGATACATTTAAGAAAGTGCCGCAGGAGTAAAGTTTTGGGCGCTGAGGTACAAAAATGCATAACTATTGTGCAAGCCCCCTGGGAGGTGTTGGGTATCGCACTTCAGACAGACACTCTAAAACTGACCCAAAACTGACACATTCGCGGTGGATAGAGGAATTATTTCCATGGAGCCATTGTACTCTGACGGCAGGGAGACATCCCCACTGTTAGAACACACTGGTTGTACAGGAGTCGATCTGTCCCATACAGTCCCTACTGAACCAGCCGAACTTCAATTCACATATGGCAGTGATGGTGAACCTTGGCACTCCAGATGTTTTGGAACTACAGTTCCCATGATGCTCATGCACTCTGCATTGTAGTTGAGCATCATGGGAAAGGTAGTTACAAAACATCTGGGGTGACAAGGTTCACCATCACTGATATATGGCCAGCTTTACACAATTAGATCACATTAACCGCTTCCTGTCCTTATGAGATGGAAGTAGTTGATCTACGGAAGTCATGATCCTGGTATTGTTCTTTAGAACAGTCAAAAGACTTTCTACAGCCACCCAAATACTTTTACGGATTTCTTTCCTGGGCTCTCCCTGACCCACCAAGGAGCCTAGGACCCATGGGACCTGTCACATGGGATGCACTATGAATAGAGAGGGAGGAACATCCATGTGCCAATCTCTTCTGAGATCTTAAAAACCAAAAGTGACGCAGATTTAATCACTTCCGGTTTCAGTTGGTTTGTTTACAGAGGCCATTACTGGCTTGTAAAGCATTCAATCAAACCAATCAGTTTGTTCGACTGCTTTGGAGGTCAGAGGAGAGCTCTGGGGTATAATAGATGCTAGATCGCTCCACAAAAAGAGGACCTGTCACAGCCCATGCTATCACAAGGGATGTTGTTCATCTCTTGTGATAGCAAAGTTAAATCAAAACAAAAAAAATAAAAAAAATATTAAAGATTAAGATTCACAGCGCTTCACTTTTTCCATATTTTGTTGTTACAGCCTTTTTCCAAAATGGATTAAATTGTTTTCCCTTAAAATCCAAACAATACCCCATAATGACAACGTGTACATAAGTATTCCCAGTCTTTGCCATGACACTCAAAATTGAGCTCAGGTGCATCCCGTTACCACTGATCATCATTGAGATGTTTCTACAACTTGATAGGATTCCACCTGTGGTAAATTCAGTTGATTGGACATGATTTGAAATAGCACACATTTGTCTATATAAAAAAGGTCCCACAGTTTACAGTGCATGTCAGAGCTCAAACCAAGCTATGAAGTCCAAAGGAATGGTCTGTAGCCCTCTGGGACAAAAATATATAAAGGCACAGATCTTGGGAAGGGTACAGAAAAATTTCTGCAGGATTGAAGGTCCCAATGAGCACAGTGGCCTCCATCATCCATGAATGGAAGAAGTTTGGAACCACCAGGACTCTTCCTAAAGCAGGCCACCTGGCCAAACTGATCGATCGGGGGAGATGGGCCTAAGTCAGGGAGGTGACCAAGAACCACAACAATCCAAAGCACTCCATCAATCAGGCCTGTATGGTAGAGTGGCCCGAGGGAAGCCACTACTCAGTAAAAGGCACATAACAGCCCAACTGGAGTTTGCCAAAAGGCACCTAAAGGACTCTCAGACCATGATAAACAAAATTCTTTGGTCTGATGAATCAAAGATTGAACTCTTTGGCCTGAATGGCAAGCCTCACGTCTGGAGGAAACCAGGCACTGCTCATCACCTGGCCAATACCATCCAGCTGTATTTTTCTGCGGCAGGAACTGGGAGACTAGTCGGGATCGAGGAAAAGATAAAAGCAGCAATGTACAGAGACATCCTTGATGAAAACCTGCTCCAGAGCTCTCTGGACTTCAGATTGGGGAGAAGGTTCATCTTCCAACAGAACAACGACCCTAAGCACACAGCCAAGATAACAAGAGATCTGAAAATGGCTGTGTACTCACACTTCCCAGCCAACCTGATGGAGCTTGTGCGGTCCTGCAAAGAAGAATGGGAGAAACTTCCCAAAAATAGGTGTGCCAAGTTTGTAGCATCATACTCAAAAAGACTTAGGGCTGTAATTGGAGCCGAAAGTTGTATAAAATGAGACAAAGGAATCATTTCAGAACTTTTACCACCTTTAATGTGACCTATAAACTGTACAACTCAGTTGAACAACAAACTGAAATCTTTTAGGTGGAGGGAAGTAAAAAATAAAAAAATAAAAAAAATATGGTTGCGTAAGTGTGCACACCCTTAAACTAATACCGTAGATACTCGAGTATAAGCCGAGTTTTTCAGCACATTTTTTTTGTGCTGAAAGTGCCCCCCTCGGCTTATACTGGAGTCAAGCACTTTTCCGCAGCAGAGAAAGACATTTTCCGAACCGACATTGGGGCCCTGTATTTCTGGGTCACTTGGTGCTAGGAACCCCACATTTGGTATGCCAACCCAGTAGACCTAGCACTACAACATATCCAAAGATCCAAAGGGTTCCTAGCACTATGTGGCCCTGAGATACCGGGCCCCAAAGTCGGTCAACTCGAGAACAAAAGCAAAGCAGTTAAAGCATATACCATATATATACTTGAGTATAAGCCAAGCCGATTATAAGCCGAGGAACCTAATTTTACCACAAAAAACTGGGGAAAATTATTGACTCGAGTACAAGCCTAGGGTGAGAAATGCGCAGCTACTCTAAGTGGAAAAGAGGGTCAACAATGCCCATTTGCAGCCATAGGTCCCCCGAACCTCAAACTTGGTAGTTCATGGTTCCTAGATGCCCCCTAGCGGCAGCCAAAAATTGGGGTCTCTGGTTCCAAAGGGTCCCAAAATGACATTGCTGCAGATGGACACAGTTGACCGAATTTGGGGCCCTGTACCTCGGGACCTCAAATTTGGTGTGCAAACCCAGTGGAACTATCACTACAACATAGCCAAAGATGGAGTTCCTATCACCAAGTAGCCCCGAGATACGGGGCCCAAAAGTTGGTTGGGAAAATGTTAAGCACTTTTCTGCAGCAGAGAATTACATTTTCCGAACCAACTTTGGGGCCCCGTATCTCGGGGCCACTTGGTGCTAGATAGTTCCACTGGGTTTGCACACCAAATTTGAGGTTCCTAGCACCAAGTGGCCCCCGAGGTATGGGGCCCCAAATTCGGTCAACTGTGTCCATCTGCAGCAATGTCATTTCAGCACCCTTTGGGTCCCGAGACCCCAAATTTTGGCTGCAGCTAGGAGGCGGCATTTAGGAACCCTTAACTGACAAGTTTGAAGTTTGGGGGACCTATGGCTGCAAATGGGCACAGTGAGGCATGCAAATGGGCACTGTTGACCCTCTTTTCCACTTACAGCAGCTGCGCATTTCTCACCCTAGGCTTATACTCGAGTCAATACGTTTTCCCAGTTGTTTGTGGTAAAATGAGGTGCCTTGGCTTATATTCGGGTCAGCTTATACTCGAGTATATACATATATACTTATGGGACACTTCAGATGTGTTTTTGCAAAATGTAGCTGGGCTTGGATGTTTTTCTTTGTGAGAAAAGGCTTCAGTCTTGCCTCTCTTCCCCATAGCCCAGACATATGAAGAATACGGGAGATTTCCGTCACATGCACCACACAGTCAGTACTTGCCAGATCTTCCTTCAGCTCCTTTAATGTTGCTGTAGGACTCTTGGCAGCCTCCCTGGCCAGTTTTCTTCTCGTCTTTTAATCAATTTTGGAGGGATGTCCAGTTCTTGGTAATGTCACTGTTGTGCCATATTGTCTCCACTTGATGACTGTCTTCACTGTGTTCCATGATATACCTAATGCGGGGGTCAGCAACCTGTAGATGGCGATCTACCAGTAGATCGCGGACAGGTGACTGGTAGATCTCAGTTTGGGTTTGCTTATCTGCCAGTGCAATGCAGAAGGACTACTTGTAAAGTTAGAGCTGTAGTAGGAAGCAAGTGCTGCATAAGCCGATAGCTGCTCTGTAGTGCCGGCTCCTGTCCCATGCAGAGTGCTACCAACTGCACTCCACCTCTTATGCCAGATAGCCGTCTCCAGAGTGCTGCCAGCAGCAGGAAATAAAAGATCTTCAGGTCAGTGTGAAGCAATACACTGGGGCATAATAGTATGGGGCTGCTTTCACACTGATGGGCTGCGGTTTACCCACACCGTGGGTGCAGTGTATCTGCAGCTTTCCTGCGCTTAGCCATAGACTTAAAATTATATGCTGGCGTTTTACCACCCCCAACTTTACGTGTAAACGAGCCCTAAGGTGCCGCTGCCAAATGCAACTAAGCGCTCATTCAAGTGCTGCTCCTCTGAAAAGCGATCAGAGTGTGTGTTGATAGGTGGTGAGGAGGCGATATGTTGCCTCCTCACCACTGGATTTAAACCCATGATTGCCATTAAATGCATACGTTTGTGACACAGTAAAACTGCAATTTGAGGTTTAAATCAGGTGTAAGGAGGCGACACTGTGCCCGGTGATCTTTGACTTCTCCCCACCTCTTTACAGGTTGCATATACCCCTGATCTAATGCCTTGGAAATTCTTTTGTACCCTTTCTCCTGACTGATATCTTTTAACAATGCGATCCCTCTAATGCAGTGGTCCCCAACCTTTTTGGCACAGGGGACCGGCTGCGCGGAAGAAAATTGTGCCAAGGACTGGGGGGGGGGATTGGGTCACAAGATGCAGAATGTCACTTGCCATGCCACCTGCTACGCTGCCTGCCACCAGATGTGGAATGTCACTTGCCACGCTGCCTGCCACCAGATGTGGAATGTCACTTGCCATGTCACCTGCCACGTTGCCTGTCACCAGATGCGGAGTGAGTGGAGCGCCCCTTGTGGTATGTCAGGCAGACAGCTGAGGGGGTGAACTACAAGTCCCAGCACACCTCACCTGTACTCCCACACAGCTCACCTGTCACTGATAATGTCACATCGCTGTGGGATCGCCCCTCTGGACGTAGCAGGGTGTCTCCCTCCTAATGCTGCAGCCAGTCTCACCTGGCAGAGGGAGTGTCCGGGACTCCTTCGGCTGCCACTCTCTGGCTCCACCCTTCTGCCATTCCTGATTAGCTGTCCGGGGGGTCAGGCAGTCAGCGCTGCTGAACACTTTTACAGTCAATCAGCGAAGAGCCGCAGGAGAGCGGTGATGCGGGGCGGGCAGTATGAGATGATGTCATCTCTCTGCTCCCCGCCGCACCTCCAACACTGAGACACAGCACTCACTGGCTTTGAAGGTGGAAGAGCGGTAATGCGGGGGGCGGAGGGAGAGGATATCATCTAGGATGCGACTAAGAAAATGTCAGCAAAGACCTACTAGAACAGCTGAATTTATTTGGGGTTAATCAGAGGCACTTTAAATGATGGCAGGTGTGTACGGACTCTTATGCAATCCCATTATTTCATTTTTTATTTTTAGATTTTTAATCCTCTGCCCCTAAAAGATTTCCGTTTTTCAACTGAGTTGTACAGTTTATAGGTCACATTAAAAAGGTGAGAAAAGTTCTGAAATGATTTATTTATCTGCGTATCACTTTTTTTACATCATGGAAACCTGACATTTTATAACAAATATACACATATATATATATATATATATATATATATATATATATATATATATATATATATACATACATACACACATATTACACACACACACAAAATAGACACAGCATGTCATGGTGTTGGTGACCAAACCTAATAATACATTTTGGTAGCAATCAAAATCAAGAGCAGTGGCTAACCAAAAAGTAGCCTAACATAAGAAACAGTAGTCAAGATGATAGCCTAAGTAAACAGACATATACACAATAGAGCACAGGCAACTTGTAACCAGTGTCCATAACACTGAAGCTGGTTTGAGCTGAGACGGTTGTGTAACTGCCATCTGGTGGCAGTGAGCCATGCAGTCATGTCTCAGAGGGGGGAATTCTTTAAAACACACCTTTACAAATGTACTCAGCTCTCTACAAATCACAAAGCTAAAGAAAAGAAAAACACCACACAAAACCAAAAAAATCAATCATACTCTCGCCAACTAGGCAAGTGTTTACCATCCTTAATCAATGGTAGCTATGAAGTCAGAAAAGTTGAACTGGAATTCCAAGCAAATCACCAAACATACATATGAAGTACACACCACAGAACATTTTCAAACTGGCACAGGATTTGAAATTTTATTCAACCAGTCTTATTTACACGCCACTGTCTCACTGCACAACCATAAAGATAAAGCCTTGTACATACAATCAGATAACATTTTTATAGCCTGCACATTGGTTTTGTCGTACGAAAATTCAGAATCGGCTGTCGAAAGCACCATACTAACGATCCGAAAATCGTCAGGTCTTTTGGACAAAATTTAACTTACGATTTTCTTAACGTGTGTACAGGCCTTTACGCTACTAAAGCTGGCCACAGATTGATCAAAATTCATTTGGTGTGGATGGAAGAGCTATGGCAGCTGAAATCCTAGCTCATCTTTGCTGCTTCTTGGATCATCTCCCTGTTCATCAGTTATAGGCAATGTTGACTCATTACCCAATGAGCAGGCAAGAAGTGTGGCGAGGACATGGGGAACTGCATAGCTGAACCAGAAAATAAGCATGCTGTCTTTATGGCTATGCAACGTGGCAGATGTATTTAAAATTACAAGACTGGACAAATAAAATGTACAAATATATTAGCAGGAAAAAAACTTTACTATATGTATTTCGGGATTTCCCTGGACCTCAAACTTTAAAAAAAAGAGGCGTTCCAGCCACCTGTGAAAAAAAAATAAAGTCAGCAGCTACAAAAACTGTAGCTGCTGACTTCTCAAAAAACAGCCACTCACCTGTCCCAAGATACAGCGGTGTGCTCATCCCAGTCGCTGCGCATCATGAATGGATGTAGTCTTCTGGGACCTGTCCGTGTCCCAGAAGACTGCAGGGGGGAGGGAGGAGAACTTCAGTTTCTGAGCGCTGCGGCACTCGGAACGGAGGTGGGAAGCAGGTACCTGTCAAAATCGGGTACCTGCTCCCGCTCCTCAAAAGTGCCAATTGTGCAAGAGGAACGGGGGACGAGTCCTTAAAGCGGCACTTCCTTTTGGATGGAGATCCGCTTCAAGTCCTTCTTTGACATGGAACAAGAGGTAAAGATAAGCTCCTGGCTTACATATTCCTGCAAATATCCTATTACAGGGTTTCCCCACAAAGTTTATTGTTATTTATAGGTTCTAGTAACTACCTCATCTATAATGTTGTTAAATTCCTTCTCCATCTCCGTTTTCACATTGTCCTTAACTTGGGATACTTCAGCCTTGGGAAGGAGGAAGTTTTCCAACTCTTTCTCAAATTCCTGCATGAGAGCCTGTTCATCTTCATCCTCCGCATTTTTGAGCTCATCATCAGCTGCACTTGATTCGGTTTCAGTCTGTGCCTCTTTGCTCTCAGAGACAAGTTTGTCTTCATCCTTAAGGAAAACATAAAAATGTACCCTTTATTTCCATTTTAAATGTATCTAGCAGAAACACACACACACACACACACACACATACACACACACATATACAATATATATATATATAAAAAATATAAAAAAGCAGAACTTCACCCAAATAGGGATGCTCCGCTTTGTCCCCCCCCCCCCCCTTTTCTATATTATTTTTTTCAAAGTTTTGACAGGTTAATTTTTCTCTGTTTAAAAACACTGTATATAGCTGGTTGCTAAGGAACGGCTGCCGAGTCACCAGCTGTCAAAAAAACAAAAAAAAAAAACAACAACACAAGAGACAGTTTTTGACAAGTCAGTTATTAAAAATCGTAGCTAGCTCCAACGTGTTTGGTGTGGAGGGGTCCCCTCCGAATCCATGCTAGACCCGAAGGGCCTGGTACGGACCAGCAATTTTTTTACATTTAGCTGTCAGCATGGAAACATGGCTGACTGCTAATGACTCATTGGTTAGGGAAGCGGCGGCCGTCTTCCCAGCCCGTTCCTTAGCAACCAGCAATGTACAGTGTGTTTACAGTGCGATTCAAGAAAAAAAAAAAAAAAAACTCCATGCAAAGAAACATTTAAAAAAAAAAAAAAAAAAAAACCAGAGGGTTTAAAAAAACGTGCCCCTGTTAAAAGGTCAGGTTTATATGATGAAAAAAAAAAAAAAAAAAAAATGTAAACAAAGATAACATTTCAGAACTTTTTCCACCTTTAATGTGATCTATAAACTGTACAGCTCAATTGAAAAACAAGGGGGTTGTAAGTTTAAAAAAAAAAAAAAAAAAAAAAAAAAGCATATGGTTGCATAAGTGTGCACACCCTCATAACTGGGGATGCAGCGGTCTTCAGAATTAAGCAATCACATTCAAACTCATGTTAAATAGGAGTCAGTACACACCTGCCATCATTTGAAGTGTCTCGGGTAAAATACCCCAAATACAGTTCAGCTGGTCTTTCCTAGCATTTTCTTTTTCATTGTTAAAAGATATAAGTCAGGAGAAGGGTACAAAAAAGAATTTCCAAGGCATTAGATATACCATGGAACACAGTGGAGACAGTCAACATCTAGTGGAGAAAATATGGCACAGCAGTGACATTACCAAGAAATGAATGTCCCTCCTAAATTGAAGAATTTAAAAGGAGCTGCAGGAATATCTGGCAAGTACTGGCTGTGTGGTACATGTGACAACAATCTCCTGTATTCTTCATATGTCTGGGCTATGGGGGTAGAGTGGCAAGACAGA
The DNA here is from genome assembly GCA_028564925.1 of Lithobates sylvaticus. Classification (NCBI taxonomy): domain Eukaryota; kingdom Metazoa; phylum Chordata; class Amphibia; order Anura; family Ranidae; genus Lithobates; species Lithobates sylvaticus. Next base: position 501,401,441 of record CM053027.1, on the reverse strand, counting down.
AACCTTTTCTTAAAGCGTAAGTAAACCCATCCATTTAACAGTTTAAAAAAAAAAAAAAAAGGCATGCCGGGAATGCTAACTGCACATTGGCTGTGCTCTCAACCAAACAGTCAAACCATCCAATGGCTGGTGTCATAACGGATCACATGTGCAGCACTGTGGCAGTTGAAGATTAAACAGAGGCAAGATGGCAGCTTCCTTGGCTGAAAACGATAGGGGGGTTTACTTCCACTTTAAGAAAAACATCCAAGCCCGGCTAAATTTTGCAAAAACGCATCTGAATTTCCCAAAAGCATGTGGAAAAATGTGTTATGGTCTGATAAAACCAAGGCTGAACTTTTTGGCAATAATTCCAAAAAGATGTTTGGTGCAAAAACATTGCACATTACCAAAGAACACCATACCCACAGTGAAGCATGGTGGTGGCAGCATCATGCTTTGGGGCTGTTTTTCTTCAGCTGGAACAGGGGCCTTAGTCAAGGTAGAGGTTATGAATAGTTCCAAATAGCAGTCAATATTGGCACAAAACCTTCAGGCTTCTGCTAGAAAGCTGAACATGAAGAGAACTTCATCTTTCAGCATGACAACAACCCAAAGCATACATCCAAATCAACAAAGGAATGGCTTCACCAGATGATTAAAATTTAGGTATGGCCCAGCCAGAGCCCAGACCTAAATCTAATTGAAAATCTGTGGGGTGATCTGAAAAGGGCTGCGCACAGTAGATTGCAAAAACACTCAAAGAAGAGTGGGCAAATATTGCCGAATCAAGATGTGCCATGCTGATACTTATACCCAAAAAGACTGAGTGCTGTAACAAAACGAGGTGGTTCAACAAAGTATTAAATTTAAGGGTGTGCACACTTGGGAAATCATATTTTATTTTTATTTTGACTTCCCTCCACCTAAAAGATGTCAGTTTGTTGCTCAACTGAGATGTACAGTTTATAGTCACATTAACCACTTCAATACCGCCCACCGTCATATGACGTCCACAAGGTGGATCTCCCATCCTGGGTGGACGTCGTATGACGTCCTCCTATTCCCGCATAAAAACCGCAGAGGTGATCAAATACCACCAAAAGAAAGCTCTATTTGTGGGAAAAAAAAAAAAAACGCCAATTTTGTTTGGGTGCAACGTCGCACGACCGCGCAATTGTCAGTTAAAGCGACACAGTGCCGAATCGCAAAAAGTGCTCTGGTAAGGAACGGGATAAAATCGCCCGGGGCTGAAGCGGTTAAAAAGGTGGGAAAAAAAAAAAAAAACTGATTTATCTTGGTCTCATTTTTTTTTACATCACAGAAACTTGACATTTTAACAGGGGTGTGTAGACTTTGTACAGTATTTGTAGCTACTGAACTTTTTTTTTTTTTTTTTTAACTGATCAAAGCCACTCCTACAACATACAAGTGTAATATTTCAAAATAATAAAAGTGTGCTTAGTCAAGGGCAGTGACATACCAGAGAAATGCACACAGCTTTGTTTTGTTTACATGTGGTCATGTCGTTTTTAGCACCAAAGCACCCGATTTATACAGTAAATACCTTTTCAGGTTTTTTTAAATCTTCAATAAACTTCATTAAGTCTTCTTGATTTCTTATTATTCTGTAGCGGAGATTCTTGTGTGTACCTAGAGTGATGAAAGGTGGTGCTGTTTACTGATTATGCCTACATAAAACAATGCTAAATAATGAGAAAGGACACAGTTCATAGTAATAAATATGGTCACTTATTATTGAATACATAGTGACGCCATTTTAATGCATCAGAAATTGTGCGCTTGGAGATGATTAAACATAAAAGTAAAACATTTAAATAAACCCCACCCCTCTTCCTCCACATTAGACAGTAAGTATATGCACGGTCTAGACTGCAATTGTCGTTATTATAAAGACTGCAAAGATTTTCTGGATAATTTTTTACATTTTATTAATCATCTTGCAGTAATCACGTAAAAGTATGTACTAACCTTGTGCCCCTTCAGTTGGATTATTATGATTAGGAAATACTCCTTCCTACATAAAGAAGCAGAAAATAAGATAAGTGCAGAATAGTGATTTCATTATTAGAAATAGGATAAATAAATCTACACCTGTCACTTCACCAATATTATAATGGAGTGGGTAATGCCAATGCAATTTTCACTTGTAGTATAGTTGCATGTTTAAGTATAGTTAGGATTTGACTGGACCTCAACTTGAAACTTTTTTTTTTTTTTCCCCCCCCCCCCTTTCTGAGCCCTTTGTGACATCAAAAAGGATCAATCAGAAACCATGGCCTATAATATTTTCTTACATTTGATACTACAACCAGACTTATTCAAATAGAATTAGCCTTTAACGTGATTGGAAAGTCTGTTATTTTTAACTAAAAAAACTAAACAAACATGTCATACATACCTGCTCTGTGTAATGGTTTTGCACAGAGCAGCCCCAATCCTCCTCTACTTGGGTCCCCCTTCAGTGCTCCTGGCTTAATTATCAGGGGTTCAACCAAGTACTGTATATTTTGCATACTAGATCCACTGAAGTGCATGAAATGAGAGTGCAAATTGTGCTGTACGTGGATTTCAAGATATTTTATACCATGCACACTGTACAGAGGCTTTACCGTGGGTTCAGTATCTGACATCTGTGTTTCTGCATCTTGTGGCTGACTTATCTTATTCCAGATCTCTGCTTCTTCTTGCTCGAGCTTTGCACCACCTTCATCAATCTCAGCTGCAGCAGAATCTTCAACTGCAGAATGTAGTCAATTGAGAAAATATTATTCCTTAGTGCTGACAATTTACAGACATCTTTACATAATCGATATTCACATCAGCCCCTGCTCTCGGGCATCTTTAGAGCCGGTTCACAAAAGGGCGACTTGTTGCGCGACTTGGGGTGACTTCAAGTCGGATCCCATGTCAAATTCCATGTTAGCCAATGAGACCCGTCTTAATGTACACCTACTGAAGTAGCTCCGACTTCAGAAAACGTGCCTGTACTACTTCAATCCGACTTCTAGGCAACTTGTACCCATTAATTTCAATGGAAGTCGCTTCTAAAGTCGGATCGTGTCTTAACTGAAGCAACAATACAGGAAGAGAAAATAGTTCTCAGGCAAACCCCTCCCTCCCCCCTACAGAGCTGATTGTTGTTTGATTGGCCACTGGAAAGTCGCCTGTTCTGGAGGTGGCTTGAAGGCGCCTTGAAAGTCGCACTGTGGTGCACGCACAGGCCGTGTCCAGGTAGCCTCGCAAAGTCGTGGCCAGAGTCGTGTTGCCCCTGTGTGAACCGGTTCTCAGAGTGTGAGAAAACCAGAGGTACTTGGAGGGGGGTAAACACACAGTTCGGTACCTGGTAACTCCTTTTCTAGGAAGTCTTCCAGGGAAGCATCTGAGAGATAGTGCTCCTCCAACCTAAAAACAGGAAACACATCATCCACCATTTTAAGAAGCCGTCACATACTTCAGTAATATACAAGTACCGAAGGAACAACAGGCAAATGTACACCATCCTTCCATAAAAAATAAAAAAAAAAATAGGGACTGGTTGCTGCCCTGGAAGACTTCCTAGAAAAGGAGTTACCAGGTACCCAACTGTTTTCTCAAGTTGTTTTCCAGGGCAGCATCTGAAAGAATTTAGCAAGGAATACTGCTTGGGGGGGCTGAAGGACCCTTCTACTGAAAGATTGGCCTTGGCTGGACAGGAAATCTCTCCTGTAATGTTTTGTAAAGGGTACTGAAGCTCAGCCAGGTTGCCACCTGGCAGATCGGGTCTGGCGTAGCTCCTTCTTTCGCCACATATAAAAGATGGCCAGGCCCTGGTAAAATGGGCTGTGATACTCTTGGTTGGTACCTGGTTGAGATTGGTAGATGAAAGATGCTAGACTGATCTAACTGCCAGCTCTGTGGAGCTATTGAAGCAAACCCCTTCCTCTGTTCACACTGATGTCAGAGATTTGAGAAATGACATGACTCCACTAAGAGGTTCTCAATACAACTATAAAGAGCAGCAGGGAACCCCTAAATTAAATCAGTTTTAGGAATCGTGCTGAAATCAATCTGTGGGCCATGGGAACAATTCTCCACACACTGAAAGACAGTAGGAACCAAAAACCCCTACAGCGGTGATGAGAATGCCACCCTTAAAAAAGGAGGCCACAAAAAAAAAATCATCACTAATGCTGAATGGCTTGCTAAGTGTCATTGGCCCCGGGCCCACCCAGGCACCATCCAATGAGCAGCCAATCAGGCGCTGTAAGCATGGAGACACTGCTTTCTATCCATGGTTGGGTCTGAAAATAACCAAGAGAGCACCGATACCTGAGTGATCTATTGTAAGGACTATACAGACTGAAGGATAAAAACAACAGTATAGTAGAATTTCTAGACCATAATTTTCCCTGCAACTCCTGATGTGTCCAAATAGCTACTTAACCGCTGGAACACCGGAAGATTTTATCCCCTTCCTGACCAGAGCACTTTTTACAATTTGCCACTGCGTCACTTCAACTGACAATTGTGTGCTTGTTTGACGCTGTACCCAAACAAAAAAAATTAAAAAAAAAAATTAAAATGTATATAAATTTTCACTTTTTGCTATAATAAATCCACCCCCCAAAAAAAGTCTTCATCAGTTTAGGCCAAAATATATTCAACATTTCTATTATTTTTTTCAAAAAACATCACAATAAGCGTATATTGATTGGTTTGCACAAAAGTTGTAGCGTCTGCAAACTACAGGAAAAATGTATGGAATTTTTTTTTTTTTTTTTTTTTTTTTACTAGTAATGGCGGACAGATCAGAGACTTGACACTTTTTTGGAACCACTGGCATTTATACAGCGATCAGTGCTATTAAAATGCGCTGATTACTGTGTAAATGTTACTGGCAGGGAAGGGTTAACACTAGGGGGCAATCAAGAGGTTGTGTGTTCCCTCACTGTGTTCTAACTGAATGAGGATAGGATTGACTAAGAGAGGAGCCATATCGTTTTTCCTACTTGGTAGGAACAAACGATATGGCTCCTCTCCTCCGACAGCACAGGGATTTGTGCGTTTACACACACACACACACACACACACACACACACACACACACACACACACACACACACACACACACGCACACACACGCACACACACACACACACACACACACACACACGCACACACACGCACACACGCACACACGCACACACGCACACACGCACACACGCACACACACGCACACACACACACGCGCGCGCGCAAATCACCATGCTCGTGCGCGTGGCCAGCGGCAATCGGGCATCAGGTGCCGTGCAGTGGGCGCCCTCTGGTGCCCGAAAAAGGATGTACCCGTACAGGATTTTGCCCAGGAGAACCATTGTGCCGCAGTATATACATGGTCGGCAAGTGATTAAAGCATGGACTAACAAACAACGCCCTTGACCATCAGTGTAGAAAGGGGCGACGAGGTAGGCGCTCTGATAACAAAATAAAGAAATACACAGGAATTGCTAGACTGCCAATCAATCAGTTACTATGCATATGAGCAATATGCAAGGACAATCATACAGTACATTCTTGTATACGCGATACAACGGTCGCCTCATCTGAATGCAAAATGTCAGGTGTTCTTGCTGTGTATTAAGTCTGAGTCCCCACAAGGACTCTGGTTCTAGTTTTGATACTGCTATGAGTTGGAGATCCATGCTTAAAGAGACTGAGTCTGTAGCAGTAACAGGATAAACCGTTTAGGTTGACTGTTACACCACGTTCTGTTAAAGTGGAACTTTTGTCAGAAAATTAAGTCCTGCTAGATCACCTCAGGCTGTCCCCTTTTGCAGATATAGCTGTGTAAAACGTTAAAAAATAAGCATCTATACTATGTACAGTCCAGTAATACATTGTCTCATCCTGCTCTGCACATGCTCAGTTGCTCCCCATGTTAGGCATTTTTAGGCACTGCCGAGTTTGTAGACCGATCTGCCGATAGTTCTAAAGCAGAATTAAACCCCATCTTTTATAGCCAAGGAAGCCGCTTTTGTCTGATCTGCAACAGCAATGATGCTGCACATGTGATCAGTCATGGCACCAGCCATTTGATGATTTAACAGTTTGGTTGATGCAGCAAGCAAATGTGAAAGTTGGCAATCCAGGCATTTTTAGAAACTTAAATTGATCGGATTAGTTCCACTTTGATTCACTTCTGCTCAGGGGCCATATAAAAAGATACATATTGACTATTTGAATAAAGTGCCATAACAACCCAAGCCAGGTATAAGGTCTGAGTGATGGCAAATAATTATAGGCTGAAACGCTGCCTATAAACCCTGCACATAAAATGTGCTGCAGAGTATTATGTGAATGACCTGGCTGCCTCTGCAGCCCTGGCCCGGTATATACGATTGAATAGGATATTGCACACTACATAGTTGATAGGCAAATCTAAAAAAAAATTGAATAAAAGTTGTATAGTGTGTATCCATCTTTAGGCTAGGTTGCGGGTGTGATGCAGGAAACGCTGCAAATCCAGTGCGGTTCCTGAATCACAGGCAGTTCATACTGTCCTTTGCAAACCGCTGGGAGTGTCAATACAAAGTTAATGATACCCCCAGATCGGTTTGCAGATCGCAGTGCGAACTATGAATTTAGACAGGAATCGGAACGCACGGGTGTGAACACCCATGCGATCGGATTCTGGTGTGGACAAAAAAAAAAAAATGGTCCTGCACGACTGTCAGAAGAACAACACCTGCCTGTGATAACGAGCATTCATTAAGCACAGGTTTATCTATGCAGCCCTTGCATAGGGGACTAGTCCAAGAGTAAGTCAATTATATGTTGCAGGATCCACCCAAAATCAAAGCACAAAAAACCTGATTTAGACCAAGACTGAAGGGAGAGGAAGGTGTCTGACATCTTTTACAGCGGAGACTAAGGCCCCTGTCACACTTGTGCAACTTTTCAAGTCGTACCCCATGATTCCCAATGATAACCATATCTGTGCGACTTCAAGGTCACCACCCTGTACTATTTTGGTTCAACTTTGATGCAAGGTCCATAAACCTCAAGTTTACACAGTCATTCCCTGAAATTGCGTCAAAATCGTGGCTGCAAAATTGTGGTCAAGTCACGGCAGTATGAAAGAGGCTAATCCTTTTAAGACCCCCAGGGATTCTTTTGCCACAGGTTTGGCTTGCTTATGCACTTTTGGAAAAGTAATTTGGCCCGGTTGGCTGCCATTTTGCACTGACAAGAAGCACAGTGCTTAGGAAGGGAATGCAAGCCACAGGTCTAATGCTGACCATACACTATACAAAAAATCGTTCAAACCCATTTTCAAAAAACGAACATTCGTCCGTGAGAGAAAAATATAGTGCCATCATGTAACAACCGATATATTGTTCAATGGACAAACGTATCCATTTCTTGTTTGTTTTTTTTCCCATATACCTAGTGCAAACAGTTTGGATGGGAAACACATTAACCTTTCAATTCATTGTTCGTTCGGCAGAAAATTTCCAAACTTGTCCTTCATTTATTTTTTGGCTCAAAAACGTCCCAAACAATTACGGATTTGTGCCCATTAACTGTCTGAAAAATGAATGGACTAAATTAACGAATTTCGGCCAATTTTTCATATAGTGTATGGCCAGCATTAGCCTTTAAAAAATGATAGTGTGCTCTGTCGCCCATGCTGCAGAAGGTATCTCCATGAGACTGAGGATGCATGTTCCAGGTTCCAAAAATGCCGCCTTGGTGCAAATCGAAAGGGATGCCACCCGCTGCAACCAATCATGATTCACCTGGAAGTGACGCAAGCTAAAGTGTGGTGTATCACACATTCACTCATACCTCCACCAAGATGGCGTCGGTCGGAAGTGATGATGTCACCATGTCCCACGAGCAAGACACCGCCATCTTAGTCCATCCTGTGCTCCAGACCAAAACACAGCAGGTGGGAGCCAGTGCCTGGGGGAAAAAGAGCAAGCGCCCCTCTGCCTCCTGGTCCTTCAGCAATGACACTCGGGGCGCTATTGATTCGATACTTGCAGATGGGGGGACAGTTGCTTACCCCCCCAGTGGAAGCGAAACCTCAGGCAAAAAGGAGGGAGTATCCCAGAGGGAGGTCCTCCAGTTGCCCCTGTCCTGAAGCTGCCTAACCTCCCTAGAGGCTTGTGTGCAGGCAGTCAGACGGGGAGGCCTTTGCAACTAGCACAGAGCCTAGAAGAAAATAAACTGCTTGTAGCTCTTGCTGGTCCACAAGAGACACAAGAACTGAGGCACTGTGTTATGGGACAGCTTTTTAGAACGGTGGATGATGCATTTCATGTTTTAGGTGGAAGGAGCCCTATCTCCAAGATGCTGCCCTGGAAGACGACTTGAAAAATAAAGGGGTATTTAGAATAAATACATACACCACACTTTGCCTTTCATTACCATTTCAAACTGTATAGGTTGTTTTACAAGGTGATCGTTTACACTCACTTTAAGAAAAAAAACTACTTGAATTTTATGTCTCTACAGCATAATAGGATTTCTATATAATTTTCTACAGTTACATTTGGCAAAGCAATGTAGACAATGCCACCTACCGCTCTCCTCTTGTGGCTGTCCCTCTGCTGTTTCTGCTATATTTAGGGGCGTCTCTTGATCTGAGGAGGCAGATCCTTTGTTTGGCAATGTATTAAGATCAAGGGTTTTCAATTCTTCTGACAATTCCTCCACAATGCGCTTTGTGTCAGCTGGAAAAAAAAAAAAAAAAAAAAAGGGGGAGAAGAGATTTCAAAAATTAAAAATAGTATATTCTAGTTAAAACTGATTTTATGTCCAGACAAAACACTAAAAATAGGGCAACAATTAAGTGTATAATTTTGAATCAGGGTGATCTAAAAGTTTTGTAGCCTCTTAATATCAAAGTCGTGTACAGCAGGTATAAGCAAATTTGCCCGGGTTTAGTTTGTGAACAGTTTTAAGAATATTTCTCAAAATTTAAAGCAAACCCCATTAATGTCTATGCAAGATTAATCATAGGGCCAATAACAAAGTTATTTTGCTTTAAAGCGGAAGCCTTGCAGCTCAAAAAAAAACAAAAAAATAAATAAAAAAAAGAAGGAGGGCAGCAAAAGGATTATTTGCATAATCAAAATTAAAGTATAATTTGCTGACACCTACATAGAGTGTTGTTTTTTCACCTATCCTTTGCTTACAGTAGCTCCAATACACTGTCAGTAAGGCTGTTATAGTGAAGTGGCCCTTTTAAGCATGTAAGTGTTTAAAAAAAATAAATAAAAAATTACCAGGGTGATGTCAGACATTAAACCACAACATTTTGAACCTGCATGATTCACCACAAATGCATGTTAACGGTGAAGCCAAAGCGAATCCCTATTGTACATTTTAAATGCTGTCACGCATTTAAGCGACTTAAGCCCCATACACACGGTCGGACTTTTTCATCAATTTGGTCCGATCGGACAAGGTTGTTGAAAAATCAGACCGTGTGTATGCACCATCGGACAGTGTTCGTCGGTTTGTCCGTCGGACAAAGTCTTATCTCCTGCTGGAAAGATTTCCCGTCAACCCGGTCCGATCACACCAAATCCGAGCGTGTGTAAGCTTGTCCGACCGGACAAAGTGCTACGCATGCTCAGATCACATTACAAGACCAAAGCTATTGGCTACTAGCCTCTACGTAGTCCCGTCGTAGGCAACAAACGTCACCACGTTCAGAATGATCGGATTTTCCGACAACTTTGTCCGATCGTGTGTACGCAAAACCAACATCAGACAAAGTATGACGGACATGGTCCGACGGACCTGGTCCACAGATTGTCCGCGCGTGTGTATGGGGCTTTAGTAATGTTTTTAGAGTCGACAGCCCTGCAAAGTGTTAATACTGACCCATCTCCCCAATACTGTTATCCACGGTACTGGCTGAGAAATCTACAATGGTGTGTCAGATGTCTAGTCCCCTTCTCTTTCCTTCCTCTAGCCCCTAAGTTACTACAGGACACAGTAATGTGATGTAGGAGCCAAATCTCCACAGTGCACAGAGGGGTAATCAGGCATGCAACACACCAACTCTATAGAAAACTAACGTTTTTTCAGCCAGCGTAGCTTGTGAAGACAGTGGAGATCAGCAGCCAAAGGGGTCAATATTAGTCCTTTGTCAGGAAAACCTTTGAGTCTCAGTTTTCAAAAGAATGACAGTCACTTTACAAGGTAAATAGGCCATCAGCTCATATCTACATGCCGATTATACTGGGAACCTTTACTTTGAGGTCATTACTATTATAGCAGCAACACATTAAGAAACAGCATTTTATTCCCCTTTGGATACAAACTTTTACCTCCAAAACAGAAAACAAAAACAAATGTTTCACTTACAGACTTGAGCTTTAACATATTCCACATACTGCTCAGGGCTGAGAGCAGGGTGGCACGTTATAGACTGTGGGGTGCCTGTAGAAGGAGGACGCAAGAAGGGATGATTGCAGATGCGAGTGGTATGTATAGTTAGTACATAAGTACAAGACTGGGGCTCATCCACACGTGCAATGTAGTCTCCAGAACCTTCTTCACACATGAACTGCAACAAAATATCCAATATAAATATAGGTTAAAAAAAAAAGAGGCAATATTAAACTTCTTGTCAGAAATTAGACAAAAGGACTAGGCAAAAGTTTGTGTGGGCAAGTCCTACTGTTTACAAGCCTTTTTACTGCTCCCCAGCACTGGCTGAAAGATCCAAGGAATAGGCACAGAAGGACCACTGTATGAATAGACCCTTGGCATTTCAGCACTACAAATCAGAAATGCAAGCTCTATATCGTAAGTGATGCCACTGTAGTGCAGGCGTGCTAAACCTTCTGAAGAGTGAGGGCCACTTAAAGTGTTTGTCAACACACTCATACAAATGTACATAATCCTGCTGGATCCCTAATACGATGATTGTCTGCATTTTATAAAATAAAATAAAAAAATGCCTTATATACCGGATTTCAGAGCGGTTCCCTGCAATCACATCACTGGCCAGCTCTCTCCTCTGCCTGGCTGACAGATGCCGTGGGCAGGGTCGAGATTCCCTCGCAGATGTCAGCCGGGATACGAGGAGGAGAGAGAGCGCTGGCCGGTCACGTGACTGCGGGGAGCCGCTCTGAAATCAGTAAATGAGGCATTTTTTAAATTAAAACACAGACAGGAGCACCTGTTATTAGGGAACCAGCAGGATATACATTTTAAAGTTAACAGTTATGAGAGCAGCAGGCACGGAGGGGGCGGGCACAGGAGAGCTTTGGATGATGGAGGCACGTAAACTGACCAAGGTTTCAAGGCTCAGCAGCCCTGATACACCATGGTCAGTTTACAAAAGGGAGGGCAGAAACTGGCGGGACCCAGGTATTTCAGGTGTTATAGGGGGCCAAATTACACAGCACAAGCACTGTGCTGTATAACATGCTTTAAAAGAGCAGGATTCATTTTTTTTGGGGTGTTAACATACTCTTTAAGTGATTTGGTAACCAGTTGCAGGCCACAATGAAATGGTTTAGAACATAGAATTTTTTAGTTTAAATGGCATAATGAAGATTTCCAACAATCATTTTCCGTGGGACCATTCCCAGTTGGAGTGTTTACCCACTATTACATCTTGCGAGTGTTGGGCACTTTCCAAAAGTGCACCAAAACTTCTGCATTCAGGAGTTTTGGTGCACTTTCATGAAGCACAAACACGCAGGATATAATAGAAGTCTATGACTCAGTGCAGCTAACCTGCAGGTGCACTGGGCTGCACTCATGGATTGCTGTGAAAGCAGCCAAATAGTAGCTAACCCCTTTCATAGGTATTAATATGCCCATTATTTGTCTTAATATACCAACCTTCTTTTCCTTTTGCAGCTGCTGCTGGCATCACTCTCTAGGCTGTTAGAAAGGATTAGAGGTGGAGTGCACTTGGTAACACGGTGCCTGGGACAGGAGCCAGCGCTACAGAGAAAGCATCAGCGTATGGAGCTCCTGCTCCCTCTGTGGCCACCTGCACCGACTCACTGCACTCTTATGCTCTGGGATGGCGGGTCAGCAAGCCCAGATCGCGATCAACAGGTTGCTGACCCCTTGCATGCACATCCCTGGTTCGAGGTCATGTGCCACATCAGAGGGCTCTGCGGGCCACAGGTTGAGCACCCTTGCTGTAGTGCTTACATAGAGGTCCTTCCATGCAGCCAGCTGCATATTCTTCGGATCATTTGGCCCACTAGGGAGCAGTAAAAAGGTTTGTCAATGGTAAGACTTGCCCAAGTAAACTTTGGCCTCACTAATAAATGCTTGTGTGTAATTTCTGGCAAAGCCTAAATTGTACTCTAAAAATAAAACAAAATGCAGCACATATTACTTGAGGAAATATTTGCATCTATTGTAAAGTTTACATGAAAGTGAATAGCGATGCCGTTAGCTAGCTGGTATTATTTTGATGTTGGCTATATATAAAAAAATAAAATAAAAAAAAAATATAAAAAAAACTACAGTAAAACCTTAGATTGCGAGTAACTTGGTCTGCGAACGTTTTACAAGGCGAGCAAAATTTTTGCTAAAGAAGCGATGTCTTGCAATACGATTAGCAACTAAGTAGAAGCCTGCGGTCACACCGGGTTACGATTTGAAACCCCCGATTTCAACCACTACTTCAGTGAGATGTGTAACAATTTGATAAGACTTTAGTGCTACTTCAGTGATAAGGGCTGTCCAAGTCACAGCGGAGGAACAGTGATGTTATGAACAAAAGTTTACCTAGCAAAGGATTAATATTTAAACTTCTTTAAGGCTGAAGTTAGCCCTCAGTCACACAGCATGACTTACAAATCGTACCTGAAGTAGCAGCTAATGTAATTCTATGGCAGTGTCTTAATAGATACGATTTCAAGTAGTACTATTTGAGAAGTAGTTCTTGTATTACTTTTTCAGGACATCAGCATGAATTTACTGCCATAGACTATAATGTCAATCGTGCTGCAAGTCGTGCCCTTATCAGAACTACTTGAGCCTGAAAGAAGTGAAAGATTAAGGCAACTTTCATACTGAGGCGCTTTACAGACGCTGTAGCGCTAAAAATATCGCCTGCAAAGCACCTGTAAAGAGCCTCTCCTCTCACTCCAGTGTGAAAGCTCTCAGGCTTTCAAACAGGAGAGTGGTGCGCTGGCAGGATGCTCAAAAAAGTCCTGCAAGCAGCATCTTTGAGGCGCTGTATACACCGCCCCTGCCCATTGAAGGCTATTAACCCTTTTTTGGCTCTTAGCGGGGGTTAAAAGCACCCCGCTAGCGGCAAAAAAGCGCTGCAAAAACAATGGTAAAGCGCGCTAAAAATAGCTGCGCTTTACTGCCGACACCCGCCCCAGTGTATAAGTGCCCTAACCCTTTGTTTGTTAAACTTTTGTATAGAACATCATTGTTTCTCCCTGTGACATGGACAGCCCCTCTCATAAAAGTAGCACTTAAGTCGTATCAGTAGTGCTGAAGTAGTGGTCGACGTCGGGCTTTAAAATTGAACCACTTACAGACCAGAAGATTTGCCTGCTTAATGACCAGGCCATATTTTGCGATACTGCACTGTGTCACTTTGACAATTGCGCGGTCATGCGACGTTGTACCCAAACAAAAATTTACGTCTTTTTTTCCCCCCACAAATAGAGCTTCCTTTTGGTGGTATTTGATCACCTCTGCGTTTTTTATTTTTTGCGCTATATTAAAAAAAAAAAAAGTGTGACCATGTTGAGAAAATTTTTACTATAATAAATATCCCCAAAAATGTTTAAAAAAAAAAACAAAAAAAAAACACAACACAATTTCATCAAGCCGATATATATTATTCTTCTACAAAAATAAGGGTATATTGATTGGTTTGCGCAAAAGCGTCTGCAAACTATGGGAAAGATTTATGGCATTATTTTTTTACTAGCAATGGCGGTGATCTGCGATTTTTAGCGGTATTGTGACATTGAGGCGGACAGATGAGGCACTTGACATTTTTTGGGACCATTTGACATTTATACAGTGATCAGAGCTAGAAAAATGCACTGATTACTGTGTAAATGTCACTGGCAGGGAAGGGGTTAACACTAGGGGCGATCAAGGGGTTAAAATGTGTTCCCTAGTTAGTGTTTCCAATTGTATGAGGATAGGACTGACTGGGGGAGGAGACATATCTTTCCTACTTACTAGGAACAAATGATAGGTCTCCTCTCCCCTGACGGAACAGGGATTTGTGCGTTTACACACACTCACTCACGTTCTTGCTCTCGTTCCCGCAATCACGCACATCAGGTCCTCCACCGTGCCGCGGGCAAATGCGCATCCTGCGGCTCTTAAAGGGGAAGACCTGTACGGTGATTCACGTGAACACGCCACTTTGCTGGCATATCAGCGTGAGACGGTCGGCAAGTGGTTAAATTGTACACAGTGTGACTGCAGGCTAAGAGAGGTGCCTTTAGGTGTAGCAATATGGTTAATTTAATAAAGGTACAATATTTAGCAACTCACATGGTTGATGATTAAAAGAGGCATATCTAAGTGTGCAGGCATCCGGGGTAAAGCTGTCCACATAAACCATCCTTCGCACCACCAGCCCTCACTGCTGTCAGTCTGCAATAGTTACCGGGAAGACTACCCTGCAGTAAAGCGATCTGAAAGTGAGGCTTGAAGTGCAGCGTGGAAGGGATGAGGTCATTGGCGGTGCGGAGGACAGTCTATGTGCACAGCTTTACCCCAGATGCCTGCTTACTTAGATTTGCCTGTTTTAATCATCAACCATGTGAGTTGCTAAATGTTGTACCTTCATTAAAATGCAATCATATTGCTACACTTAGAGGTGCCTCTCCTTTTTTATACTCTGCAGCTTCTGCTGGATTCTGCTTTATGCATTCCCTACGGACATTGTTTTTTGTGGTTGTGGAACAAATTATCAGAGTGTCCATTATTTCTTATGGGGAAATTCACTTCGAAATATGAGTGCTTTGGATTACAAGCATGTTTCCAGAACCAATTATGCTCGCAATCAAAAGCTTTTACTGTACAACTAAAAAAAAAAAAAAACAACAACACACCATTGTGTGATATAGATGATATCTCTCAGGTTTTGACCTTCTATACACTTTAAAACGGATTGCTACTATACTTACCCTAACCTCAGTCTCTCTGAACTTTCCATTCAGATCACACCTAGAACCATTCACATACATCTGGCTGTGGTAGCGCTTTAGTTTGTGATGTTTCGAAGCCTAAGAAAAGGAAACACAATATCCATTGGATAAGCAGACTGTATATTCATAATTGGGCACATTTCTGAGCCAAGTAAACAAGAACAGCAATTATAATAATTACTACTACACAGTGAAAACCTGATCTTCTAGCTCATGAGAAAAAGACCGCATTTATAAAATGGATGACAATACAAACCATTTAAAAAAGGGATTTGGCATTAAAAATAAATTAAAAAAAAACCTCAACAGCCGCTATAGCACACACAATGTTGCCCCTTGACCAGATAAATCTGGAGTACCCACCACATAAATCATTGTCATCAACTGTATCCACTTTATTTTGCAATAATGCAAGAAGCCCATTCAAATTGATCCAATCTCTAAACGAATAAAGACTTGTATGATAGAGGTTGCTTTATGAAACATAATGTGAAATGGAGAGCAGCAACTCTGGATAGACTGCTAGCACATGTGAGGAAGCTTCCAAACAAAAGAGAAATAGAGCATCAAGTGTAGACAGTCTAAAGAGACAGATAGGTTAACGCATTTCAGGAGCCGGGGGGGGGGGGGTTCCCATATCGAGACTGGAATATTTGGTTCTGGAAGATAATGAACCCCGAATGATTCACACGTTCTGAGTTAGCAGAAGAAATAGATATTTTAGCAGGTTTCAGCAGCTGGTCCAACCTAGAACCAGAACTGAATCTAAACAGGATTCAGCTGCTGGTTTAAGCCTAGAATCAGCTGCTGAAACCTGCTCAACTTCAAGTCCTTCTGCTAACTCAGAACGTGTGAATCAGAGTCTGTTATCCTCCAGAACCAAATACAGGCAAACCCCACTTTTAAGTACACAATGGGGTTTATTTACTAAAGCCGGAAAATGCGAAATCAGGATAAAGCCTTGTTAAAAAGAGGGTTCCCCCTGAACCCAAGAAATGTGTGGCTGGTGTCTGTTGAACACACTGCGGAATATGAATAAAATATTCAGACTACAATTGGCATAGCAGCCCACTACTACAGGCATCTGAAAGAATACCTGTCCAGGTTTTCCCAAAGCAAACCAAGCAGATAACTGGCATCTTTCAGCCTGCACCAGAATAAAACTGGGAAAACGTAGGCTGTTTTTTGCACTCAACTCATATTTTCATAAAGAACCATAGAAAGCTACTGCTACCTTATCTCAAAACAAAAATAAATAAAAAAAATAAAAAAGGAGAAGCACACAAAAGTGGAATAACCGCAAGCATTTAGGTTTCAAAACACAATGGGGAATACCAGATAGATGGCTAAACAAAGCAGCCGACAAGCAAATGTGAACCATTTACTTGTCAAATGAATACTTGTATTGGAATTCATATACCTCCTCTATGCTACAAAGAGCAGCACCCCCATTTCCTATAACCGCTTTGCAGCTTCCCATGTCACCTACTAAAATTGGAAAGAAGCACAAGAAGGGTCGTGACTAGACAATGTTTCTGGTGCAACTTGCCCCATTAGACTAAAGCTGCACATACAGTGTTGTGCACAGCTAAGACTGCCTCCCTTCTCATCTGCATCATTTTAAAATGTCCCAATCTTCATTCCACGGATAAAGTAAGCTGTTGGAACAAGTCATATTTATCTGCCAATATAATATAACATAAGCAAAGAGATGAATGATAGGTGACCTGCTGACCTTTGCCGTTTCATTGTTCCAGTCAAACTCTGACTGATAGTACCCAAGGTACAAGATGTCTCCCTTTACTTCAGATTCTGGAATGAAAAAATAAATAATAATAATACATAAAAATTAAACCATCTTATATATTTACAGAACACAGTTCAGAGAGCACAGGAAAACAAAAAAAACATTTATAAAATAAACCCCACAAGATAGGACAGGAGATAAATTATAGCTTTATGGTGAAATCTGTAAAATAGTAATTCTACAAGACTGCCAAAAACGATGTGCTTAAAATAAACTCCACCAGATCACAAAGTTAAAAACAGGATGTACAATGTAATCTATGAAAAATTATAGCAAGATTAAAAAAAAAAAAAAAAAAAAAAAAAAAAAAAAAAAAAAAAAAAAAAAAAAATTCAGGTTACACAAACATTACAGGTTAGGCTTATTTTCGGATAGTCCAGCTGTGCAAGCTTAGAACTGCAAACAGTTAAAGCGGAGTTCCACTTAAAAATGCAACTTCCGCTTTAACCACTCCTCACCCCCTTACATGCCACATTTGGCATGTCATTTTTTTTGGGGGGGGGGGGGGGGGAGTGAGGGCTTCATTAGGAGGGGGACTTCCTGTCCCACTTCCTCCTTCCGCCCAGTAACCGCCTAGGCGACTCCTCCCTCTAGGCGATCTCCTGGGACACGTGACAGGTCCCAGGAGATCGCCTATCCACTCCGGGAGCGCAGCGCGGCTCGCGCATGCGCCGTGCGTGCCCGGCCGTGAAGAGGAAAGCTGTCACGGCCGGGTGCCCTTAGTGGAAATGGCGGCGCCGGCGAAGAGGAGGGGGAGATGAGCTACACCCCGTTCGGCCGCATCGCTGGACCGTGGAACAGGTAAGTGTCAATTTTTTTTTTTTTAAAGTTAGCAACTACACTTTTTGTAGCTGCTGACTTTTAAAATGCCTGGAACTCCCCTTTAAGAGTATAACCAAAAGGCAAAACGTTCTTTTTATGGTTTCAAATAGGGTAGAGAGGAACACTTGTTAGGTTTTTATTTTGCCGTCTGTGGCCAGGTTAGGGAGATTCACGCTACCAATTTATTCCGGTTTACCATTATCGCCAAGAGTGAAATTGAAAGAAAAAAATGAATTAAATACAATAAAAAAGTTTGCTGAACTTTCGACTATCAAGAACGCAGTGATGTACAACACTACGACGAGCCGAGAAAATGAAGTTCAATGCTTCCGAGCATACGTATGAATTTTGCGCGTCGGAATTGGTAAAGACGATCTGAATTTCCTATCGGAACTTTTTCCAACCGAAAAATTGAGAACATGCCCTCAATCTTTTGCTGGCTGAAATTCTGCCAGCAAAAGTCCAATGGAGCATACACACGGTCGCATTTTCGGACCAAAAGCTCTCATCTGACTTTTGCTGGCGGAATTTCCGCTCATGTGTACGGGGCATTACTCTATCAAACATAGAAGAAAAAAAAAATTAAAAAAAAGAAGAAGAATACCACTCTGGGCAAAATTTGACTCGCCTCCAACCACTTCCTCACACCCCCTTTTGACCCATGTTGCAACGTTTTATTAATTTCATACCTGTTGAAGAAAGTTATACTTATCCTCCCCCCTCCACAGGGACCACCAGTCCCCGCTGCTGAGGTCATTTCTTTTCTGGATCCTGCGAAAACCCACCACTGGACAGCCAATAGCTAGTGTCCACCGTATGCAGGCAGTGACGCACCCAAAGAAGGACCCCACAAGAAGAAAACAAGAGGAGAAAAAGGCTTGGAACTAGAGCATCACGTGACTGCAACTTTTGGTAGATAAGGGTATTTAGAGGGGTGAACTTTACCCTGGAGATGGGGTTAATGAGAACTCTTATCACTACCAAAATTTTTTATGTAAAGGAAAGCATCCAGTTGGCATGAGTACAGCGTTTACTTTTAAGCATATATAAAAGATATAGTAGCGTTATAGAGCCAATGGCAGAGACAACAGTGCATGGTGGGAACTGGGGACTTGACACTCCAGTAAGTGTTGGATTTACAAGATTCTTTCTAGTAGCAGCTTCTCTGCATTACAGGAGTGATTGGTGTTGTAGGCAGCAGAAGAGGCAAGTATAAACCATCTTCTTTGCAGAGGTCATATTTCTATATGTTTGTACCAGAGCCGCTTTACAAGATCACTCAAGGTACAGTAAGCAAAGTCTTCATTTTCTTTCTGAATACAGGTACTTACAAAACCTATTATTTCTGACTCTGGAATGCCTGTTTAACAGGGGACAGTGTCTATGCTTTTTTTTTTTAGAGAAACCGTTGTCTAAAGCTGGGTACACACTGTCCGAATATTGACCGTTTTGGCAGGAACTGGCTGAGATTTGGACCATGTGTACAGCTGTCCTTTCCACAAAAGCCAGTCTAAGGACCGGCTTTCGTCAGACATGTTGGTAAACCAGCATCTGATCAGCGCTCACAGCGAATAGCTGCGAACGCTGATTAGTGTGTTCCAGCAAGAGGATGGAGGGGTGGAGTCCCCCTGTCAGAACACAAAATCACAGGATAGATCACCGCACTAACATCACTTGTGCTGGTACAGCGATCATTATTTTTTTTTCGTTCAGCCCGCTGGGTTTAAAAAAATAAAAAAAATCATCATCAAATGCTATCTAGGGGTAGAACTAATTATATATGTACCTTCAATATGGTATTGCTGTAAATGTTTTCCATAGCAGAACTCATACGTCCACCAGTCTTTGGTCTGAAAGACAAACAAATATAACCACCCGAATGTTGTATGCACAGAAAATACTGTGAGTCAGACATAAAAAGGACATAGGATGAGACAAAAAATAAAAAAAAAAAAAATAAAAAAAGACCCCTGTTTCAAAAAGGTAAGGCTTACATGCACATGTCTTTGGCATATAGAGGTGTGTTAGATTCCCCCTGTAAGGTAGAGGTTTGTCATAACTGGATTTTAAATACTCCAGTCTATTGTAGTCACAGACACATGAATGACTTGTCTTATGAGGCTTAAACTAGACCTGTCATGACAAACATGAAAGTTGAGATTCCTGACCTCTGCTTGAAAATACTATTTGCTTATCCTTTGCTGACCCTCCACGTCAATACAGAGTCACAGACCCAGAACAAGTCTGCAGATCAGAAGACGTCACAGAGAATATTATTACAGGTCAGTAATACAAAGTATTGAGGTGAGGGCACGACAGGTTGGCAACATTCGAGTCCAAAAGGTTCACAAAAGAAGCTCAGCAATGTTAGCCCTCTTGTTTTATTTCCACCAAGTTTCCATTATAAACGCACAAGCAATGACCACCATGACAACTCCACAGCAGCCCCTGGCAGCTTTGTGTTATACTTCAGGAACCATGAAATGTCATGTCATTTCATTAATGTGTCAGAGTTCAATGGGCCATTTCTGCAAATCTTCAACTCTCTACCCACAACTCTTTTGGGCAACGGTGCCAAGGGTTTGCATGTGGAAATTGTGAAACCGCACAAGGAGAGGTTATCCGAGCACACAACCATGCTTGCCTGGATTCTCCACAATACATCTTACCCACACCCCATTGGCTACATGCTCCAGAATACCGCAGGTAAAATAAGTATTGACCACGTCACCATTTTTCTAGGTAAATACATTTCTAAAAAGGTGCTATTGACATGAGATTTTCACCACGTCAGTAACAACCCATGTAATCCATACATACAAAGAAATCAAAACAAATAAATTCAGAAATGACATGTGTAAGAAAATTACATGACAGGGAAAAAAAAAAAGTAACACATGAAGAAAGGAAGGTGCAAAAAAGACATTGAAAGCCAAGACACCAGCTGAAATTCATCAGTAGTTAGAAAGCAATCCTATCCCTTGTTAGTGCAAATTAATATCAGCAGGTTCAGTCTTAAATGATGGCCTATAAAAAAAAACTAAAAGTGTCTCATTACCAAGGTGTCATACAAGAAGCATCTTACGATGGATAAAAGTAAATAGCTCTTTCAAGACCATCGCAACCTTATTGTTGCAAAACATACTGATAGCATTGGTTACAGAGGTATTTCTAAACTTCTGAACAGTGGCGGAACTACCGCCATAGCGACACATGCGGTCGCTATGGAGCCCGCAGCCAATCAAGGGCACGGTGAGCGGCGTTGCTAGGCAGGTGCGGGCCGCGCCGGGTGACACCCGCTAGCGGGGGTGACACCCGTGGGTAGCGGCAGCCGCACCACTAGCGCCGCTCACTGTGCCTTCTATGCTGGACTCAGTGGACTGGAGCGCAGGAGGGAGAACAGCGGCGCGGACCGAAGCCGCCTCCCCTCCTCTCTGTTTACATCCAGAGAGAGGAGGAGGAGGAGCCTGCGCTCGAGCCTCGAGGGACACACGCCGCTGTTCTGAGGTATGTAAAGGGGGGGGGGGCGTCGTCTGCTGTTGGGTCTGTAGTTGGGTCTGCACTACTCAGGGAGGGCGGTGTCTACTGATGGGGGTCTGCACTGAGGTGGGGGGGTGTCTGTACTAAGGGGGTCTGCACTTGGGTGGGGTGTCTGTACTAAGGGTGTGTCTGCATTGCTGGGGGTCTGCACTGAGGTGGGGGTGTCTGTACTAAGGGGGTCTGCAATGAGGTGGGGGGGTCTGTAATGGGGGATTGTCTGTACTGAGGGGGGCCTGCACTGAGATGGGGGTGTCTACTGATGGGGGGGTCTGTAATGGGGGTGTCTTTACTAAGGGGGTCTGCACTGAGGTGGGGGGGGGTCTGTAATGGGGGATTGTCTGTACTGAGGGGGGCCTGCACTGAGATGGGGGGTCTGCACTGAGGTGGGGGGCATCTGTACTGATGGGGGGTCTGAACTTGGATGGGGGTCTGTAATGGGGGTGGGTGTCTGTACTGATGGGGGTCTGCACTGAAGTCGGGGGGTGTCTGTACTGATGGGGGTCTGCACTGAAGTCGGGGGGTGTCTGTACTGATGGGGGTCTGCACTGAAGTCGAGGGGCGTCTGTACTGATGGGGGTCTGCACTGAAGTCGAGGGGTGTCTGTACTGATGGGGGTCTGCACTGAAGTCGAGGGGTGTCTGTACTGAGGTCGGGGGTCTGCAATGTTGGGGAGGTCTGCACTGGGAGGGTGTCTGTACTGAGGGGGGTGGTCTGCACTGGGGGGTGTCTGTACTGCTAGGGGGGGTCCTGCACTGAGGGGGGGTCTGTAATGCTGTGGGGTGTCTGTACTGCTGGGGGGTCTTTACTGATGGGGGTATGCATGTGTGTCCTTCAGGGGCTGCATACAGTATACTTTGTTGTTCAAAATTAAGCTGTTGCCTGGGTACTGTGCCACATGAGTGTGGTAATCTGTTCGATGGCATTAGTTCATTTTTTTTTTTTTGTGGTGGTGGGGGGGCCCATACAACATTTTGCTATGGGACCCTGTGATTTCTAGTTATGCCCCTGCTTCTGAATGTTCCAGTGAGCACTGTTGAGGCCATAATCCAGAAGTGGAACGATCATCATTTCACCATAAACCAGTCACGACCTTGTGCTTCTCGCAAGATTTATGGCAGGGAGTGAAAATCATCAGAAGAGTTGTCCAAGAGGCCAGAACCACTTGGAGAGCGTCAGAAAGACCTGGGATTTAGCAGGTACAATTGTTTTTAAATAAAACAATCAAATAACGCATTCAACTGCCATGGCCTGTATGCACGCTCACCACACAAGACTCCTGAAGAAAAAGCATGTTGAAGCTTGTTTAAAGTTTGCTGCACAACATTTAGACAAGCCTGTGAAATACTGCGAGAATATAGTCTGGTCAGATGAGAACAAAACTGAACTCTTTGGGTGCCATAATACACACCATGTTTGGAGATCAAATGGCACTGCACATCACCCAAAAACACCCCCATACCAACAGTGGTAACATCATGGTGTGGGGCTGTTTTTCAGCATACGGTACTGGCAAACTTTGGGGGTTATTTAATAAAGGCAAATCCACTTTGCACTACAAGTGCACTTGGAAGTGCAGTCACTGTAGATCTGAGGGGGACATGCAAGGAAAAAAAAAAAAAAACTGCATTTTAGCTTTCACATGGTTGGATGATAAAATCAACAGTGCTTCCCCTCATTTCAGATCTTCCCCTCAGATCTACAGCACTTCCAAATGCACTTGCAGTGCAAAGTGGATTTGCCTTTAGTAAATAACCCCCTTGGTGTCATTGAAGGGACAATGAAAAAGAAAAAAAAAAAAAAAACGTACCAAGACATTTTAGACAAAAACCTGCTGCCATCTACCAGGATGATGAAGATGAAATGAGGGTGGACATTTCAGAAAGACAATGACCCTAAACGCAAAGCCAAGGAAACTGAAAATAAAGCTACTAAAATGGCCCAGCCAAATCACCTGACTTGAATCCAATAGAAAATCTATGGAAAGAACGAAAGATCAGAGTTTATAGAAGAGGCCCATGGAACCTCAAAGATTTGAAGACTGTTTGTGTGGCAGAATGGGCCAAAATCACACCTGAGCAATGCATGCGACTAGTTTCTCCATACAGCAGGCGTCTTGAAGACGTCATTACCAACAAAGGATTTTGTACCAAGTATTAAATACATTCCAGTTTCATTCTTCCATGTGTCATTCCATTTTATTGCACATAATGTCATTTCTGAACTTATTTGTTTTGGGTTGCATGGGTTGTTACAGACATGTGGTGAAAATGTCATGTCAATAGCACCTTTAGAAATCTATTTATCTAGAAAAATGGTGACGTGCTCTATACTTATATTTCCCACTGTACATCGTACCCTCCCATTGACTACATTCTTCTAAATACATCTAATCCTCCCATTGGCTACATTCTTTTAAATACATCTTACTCCAACATTGCCTGCCTGCCTACCTCAACTAAATACCCAAAGAGAGGACATCCCCCAAGGGCAAGGTAGGATAAAAAGCCACATGAAAGAAAACTTAAACCAACTTAACTTGGAGCCGTCTGCCACATTCAAAGCATCTGGCATACATCAGAATCAGACGGTAGGGTGTAGCACTGCAGACGGGAGAAATTCTGCTGTAACACTTCTGGAAGATCAAGTTCTGCCCACCCACTTGCGCTCCCCTTCCTGGTGTCTCTGGATGCCTGCCTCAAGGCATAAGCCATGTACCCGCCATACTGCTGTCCATTAAGGGTAGAGTTGCCACCTCATCCCTTTAAACCCGAACACCTTTGAATTACACAGGTTCTGAGGCTAATTAACCGCTTTCCGACCGGCGCACGCCGATGTAGGTCGTCAGAATGGCACGGACAGGCATAAGGGCGTACAGGTACGTCCCTTTAAAATTTGCCGCCGTGCCATCACGTGCGCGCCGCCCGGGACCTCCGTGAGTTCGATCGCGGGTCCCGCGGACTCGATCGCCACAGGGATACCCGCGATCGACTCACAGGGAGGAATAAATGAGGAGATGCTAAACTAAACAGCATCTCCCCGTTCTGCCTAGCAACAGTGACACTGATCTCTGCTCCCTGTGATTGGAGCAGAGATCAGTGATGTCTACAACACAGCCACACCCCCCACAGTTAGCAACACGCCCCTAGGACACACTTAACCCCTACACTGCCACCTAGTGGTTAACCCCTTCACTGCCAGTGTCATTTACACAGGAATCAGTGCATTTGTATAGCACTGATGTGTCAAAAATGTCCGATGTGTGCGCCATAATGTCGCAGTCACAATAAAAATCGCGGATCGCTGCCATTACTAGTAAAAAAATAAAAAAAATAAAAATAAAAAAAAATTAATAAAAATGCCATAAAACGATCCCCTATTTTGTAAACGCTATAACTTTTGCGCAAACCAATCAATCGCTTATTGCAATTTTTTTTTACCAAAAATATGTAGAAAAATACGTATCGGCCTAAACCGAGGAAAAAAAAAAAAAAACATTTTTTATACATTTTTGGGGGATATTTATTATGGCAAAAAGTAAAAAAGAATGCGTTTTTTTTCAAAATTGTCGCTCCATTTGTTTATAGTGCAAAAAATAAAAACCAATCAAATACCACCAAAAGAAAGCTCTATTTGTGGGGGGGAAAAAAAAGCACTGTTTGGGAGCCATGTCGCAAGACTGCGCAATTGTCAGTTAAAGTGACGCAGTGCCGAATCGCAAAAAGTGGTCTGGTCTTAAGCCAGCAAAATGGTCCGGTCTGAAAGTGGTTAAATGCAGATAAGGCACCAAGTGAGTTTAATTACCACCTTAATCAGCCACAGGACCTGTGCACTTAATATGTGTTCTGATTTAAAGAGATGAGGTGGCAACCATAATTCAGGGAGACCCACAGCAGTGATTACCAGGCAATCTAAACCTACCAGCAACCATGGTCCATCAAGGGACAGATAGCATCAGGGGCTTAGCCAGTCACCGAGGGCTCACTCCTACCCCACAACTCCTGAGGCAACATAGGAGAGGACTCAGAGTCTGACCAAATGCGAGTAATGGAAGGCTCCACTAGAGCATGGGACCTTTGGGGAAATCCAAAAAGGTGATGGGAAGGTCCTACGACTAGGATAAAAGTACCCTAGAAAAGCCCTGATAAGCAACCCCTCCAGGTCCACTGTCTCTGAAGTCATGAGGAAAAATATACTCTGCAACTAACACGAAGGCTTGAGGGAATAAAACAAAAACATTTTGATATTCCTGTCCCACCGGGAGACCCAAGCCACAATTCGGCGCAACCACCGGCTAGGCTGTCTCCGTAGTAAAATTACAGGAGCAACGTCACAATGTCACTTTCAGTTTACTCGGCTGCCAATGGCACCGATTTTAAAAAATTACAGCGTTCAGAATCACAGATTTTGGAAATCTGAATACTCTGAAGTGCAAAGGAAGGATTTGGGGTCTTTTAGACCCACGATCCCTCACTAAAGAGTACCTGTCACCGCCTATTACTGTAACCAATGGTTATTATTCCTTGCGACAGAAAAAAAATTTACTTTTTTTTTTTTAACCACTTTAAGACCAGCCTCGTTTTGGATTTTAGGTGTTTACATGTTTAAAACAGTTTTTTTTGCTAGAAAAAAAAATAAAAAAAAAATAAAAAAAAAACTTAGAAAAAAAAAACAAATATATAATGTTTGGGGTTCTAACACCCTAGAGAATAAAATGGCGGTCGTTGCAATACTTTTTTTCACACCGTATTTGCGCAGCGGTCTTGCAAGCGCACTTTTTTTGGAAAAAATTCACTTTTTTGAATAAAAAAATAAAACAGTAAAGTTAGTCCAATTTTTTTATATATTGTGAAAGATAATGTTACGCCGAGTAAATTGATACCTAACATGTCACGCTTCAAAATTGCGCCCGCTCGTGGAATGGCATCAAACTTTTACCCTCAAAAATCTCCATAGGCGACGTTTAAAAAATTCTACAGGTTGCATATTTTGCGTTATAGAGGAGGTCTACGGCTATAATTATTGCTCTCGCTCTACCGATCGCGGCGATACCTCACATGTGTGGTTTGACCACCGTTTTCATATGCGGGCGCTACTCACGTATGCGTTCGCTTCTGCGCACGAGCTCGTCGGGACGGGGCGCTTTAAAAAAAAATTTTTTTTTGTTTTTCTTCTTATTTATTTTTACACTGTTTTTAAAAAAAAAATTTAATTGGCTCACTTTTATTCCTATTAAAAGGAATGTAAACATTCCTTGTAATAGAAAAAAGCATGACAGGTCCTCTTAAATATGAGATCTGGGGTCAAAAAGTCCTCAGATCTCATATTTGGACTTCAATGAAAAAAAAAAAAAAAAAAGTAATTTAAAAAAATGACATTTGTAAATTCCTCTTTAAGACGTATGGGCGGAAGTGACGTTTTTGACGTCGCTTCCGCCCTCCTATGGTATAGAGATGAGGGGCGGCCATCTTAGCGTCACTCATCTCTATGCACAGGAGGGGAAAGGACCCGATCGCCTCCGCCGCTGCCGACGGTTCCGGTAAGCGGCGGAAGGTGCGGGAGAGGGGGGCACCTCTCCCGCCGCCGATAACGGTGATCTCGCGGCGAATCCGCCGCGATGACCACCATTATCGGAATGCCGACCGGCGCCTGAAGAGATGGATATCTCGGTTGTGGCAGCAGCTGCTGCCGTTACCGAGATATCCCTCTTCAAAAAAGGGACGTACATCGTAAGTGGTTAAAGCGCCATCTATGGAGATTTTTAAATTACCGTCATTTGTGGCTATTCCACGAGTGTGCAATTTTCAACCGTACCACGTTTGGTATCTATTTACTCGGCATAACACACTCTTTAACAAAATAATTGGGCTAACTTTTACGGTTAAAAAAAAGTGTATTTTTTCCCCCAAAATTTGAAAGACCGCTGCGCAAATACCGTGTGACATAAAACATTGCAACAAATAATAAATTTATATTATATTATATTATATTATATTATATTATATTATATTATATTATATTATATCATATATATATATATATATATATATATATATATATATATATATATATATATATATATATATATATATATATATATATATATATATATATATATATATATATATATATATATATATATATATATATATATATATATATAACTCGGACTTGTCATTTCAGCCTCAAGTCCAATCGCTGTCAAAAGTTTGTAGACTTCACCTCCGTAACATCTCTAAAATTAACCCCTTTTTAACAAATATAACCACCAAGCTCCTCATTCACTCCCTTGTTATCTCTCGCCTTGACTATTGCAACTTCCTTCTCATTGGCCTGCCTCTCCATAGGCTCTACCCTCTTCAGTCTATCATAAATGCTGCTGCCAGACTTATCCACCTTACCAACCGTTCAGTGTCTGCCAACCCTCTCCTCCAATCCCTACACTGGCTCCCAATCACCCAGCGATTTAAATTCAAAATACTAACCACAACTTACAAAGCCATCCACAACTCTGCCCCGAGCTACATCACCAATCTTGTCTCCAAACATATCCCAAACTGTCCTCTCCGCTCTTCTCAAGATCTCCTCCTGTCAAGCTCGTCTCCAGGATTTCTCCAGAGCCATTCCCATGCTCTGGAACTCACTGCCTCAACCTGTCCGGCTATCCCCTACTCTAGCTACCTTCAGGCGATCCCTGAAAACTCATCTCTTCAGGGAAGCCTATCATGTCTCCAACTAATCTTCTACCACTTCCATCAGCTCATTCCCCACAGTTACAACCTTTTGTATCACCTCCCCCACCCTATTAGATTGTAAGCTCTTCTGAGCAGGGCCCTCTTAATCCTCTTATATTTTAACTGTATTGTCCTTTTTATATTGTAAAGCGCTGCGTAAACTGTTAGCGCTATATAAATCTCTCTCTCTCTTTGTAAACAAGTGTCAAAAATGGGCTCTGGCCTTAAGTGGTTAAAGTGAGCTGAAATTCAACTACATTTGGCAGGGAACTCTACACATGGGAGGTCACAGTCTGAATGTACAGTTAAGCGTACCTTGGTTAGGCATGGTGCAGCTTCCATAGGTTTTAGGAGATCAGAAATTCCGAGTCCAGAATAGGCCTGAGTGTCTTCTTCCTTCTCCTGCTGAAATTTTACAGCAATTGCTGGGAGCTTGCATTCATAATTCTGCTTGTATTTTGAGGCAATTGTCACAATGTTGTCAGCTTTGCTCTGCATTTAAAAAGAAAAAAAAAAAAAGGGGAAGTTATTTTTTTTGGAGGTGTATATATTATATATTACACACACACACACACACACACACACACACTACATAAAGTTCAGAATCTCATCTGGTCATTGCAGTAATGTTTTAAAACTGATGTGATGCTTTATGATGCAATTCAAATACACAAGAGGTAGCCTTCAATGGAAACCATACGTGAAAAAAAAAAAAAAAAAAGAAGAAAAAAGGGTGCTGATAATGGCATCCTGCAATCCACTGACTTGCATGCAAAACTTCGGCAGAGGAGCCGATGGCCGCGATCTCTCCAGAGGCAGAACGGGGATGTAAACAAAGCAGATCCTCGTTCTGACAGGGGAGTACAGAGAGATTGTCCGTTAGTGATCAGGAACAGCGATCTCTCTGTACTCCCAGTCAGTCTCATCCCCCCCCCCACAATTAGAAAGCACCTCCCTAGGACGAACTTAACCCTTTGATCGCACACAAGTGTTAACTCCTGCCAGTGTCATTTATACAGCGATCAGTGCATATTTTTAGCACTGATCCCTGTATTAAATGTCACTGGTCCCCAAAAAAAAAAAAAAAAGCCATAACTTCATCCCCCATTTTGTAGACGCTAAAGCTTTTGCACAAATCAATGTACGCTTATTGCGATTTTTTTTAACCAAACATATATATAGAATAATACATATTGGCCTAAATTAGCTTTTTTACTGCAAAAAGTACGTTTTTTTTCTCCAAAATTGACTTTATGGTTTATAGCGCAAAAAAATAAAAAAAAATTATTATATATATATATATATATATATATATATATATATATATATATATATATATATATATATATATATATATATATATATATATATATATAACAAAAACAAACAAAAAAAAAAACGGCAAAAGGTGATCAGATACCACCAAAAGAAAGCTCTATTTGTGGAAAAAAAAATAAACAAAACACCAATATTTTATTTGGGTACATCGCCACAGGCCTACGCAATTGTTAAAGTAATGCAGTGCCGTATCGCAAAAAATGACCTGGTCATTAAGGGGGTAAATCTTTCCTGGGGCTGAAGTGGTTAATTGGATAAAAAAGATCAGTGACGTGTCACACATAGCCACGCCCCCCCCCCCCCCCCCCCCCCCCCCCCCCAGTTAGAAACACTCCCCAGGACACACACTTAACCCCTACACTGCCCCCTAGTGGTTAACCCCTTCACTGCCAGTGTCATTTACACAGGAGTCAGTGCATTTGTATAGCACTGATTGGTGTATAAATGACAATGGTCCCAAAAACATGTCAAAAAGGTCTGATGTGTCCGCCATAATGTCGCAGTCACGATAAAAAAAAAAAAAAAAATAATAATAATAATAATAATAATTATTACTAAAAATGCCATAAAACTATCCCCTATTTTGTAAATGCTATAACTTTTGCGCAAACCAATCAAATCGCTTATTGCGATTTTTTTTACCAAAAATATGTAGAAGAATACGTATTGGCCTAAACTGAGGAAAAAAATATATATTTTTTTATATATATTTGGGGGATATTGATTATAGCAAAATGTAAAAAATTAGTTATTTTTTCAAAATTTTTGCTCTTTTTTTGTTTATAAGCGCAAAAAATAAAAAAATTGCAGGGGTGATCAAATACCACCAAAAGAAAGCTCTATTTGGGGGGGAAAAAAGGATGTCAATTTTGTTTGGGAGCCACGTCGCACGACCGCGCAATTGTCAGTTAAAGCGACAGTGCTGAATCACAAAAAGTGCTCGGTCAGGAAGGGAGGAAATTCTTCCGGGGTTGAAGTGGTTAAATTGTCTGTTTTGGTTTCACTTTTTTGGCCAAGTGCATCCTGAATTTTGGGTTTCGGCACTGGGATCTTCATACCAGTGTCCGTCTTCATTTTTCATTCAATCTGATGTATGGCCTTACAAACCTTCAGTTCATACAGTGAAAAAAGTTTGGGGCAAATTTGACATGTAAAGAAAAACAATATATATATATATATATATATATATATATATATATATCTTTGGTTCTACTGAGCATTCTGACATACACTTAATATAGCCTCTGTGCAATTTTACATCATGTGTTTAGTTTTGAAGTTACAAGCTTACTTTAAAGGAGTAGGTTTTTTTTTTTTTTTTATCTTAATGCATTCTATGCATTGTGATAAAAAAACCTGTGTGTAGCAGCTGACCTCAGCCACCTAAGTTACCTACCTGAGCCCCATCTCTTGTCAGCGATGTCCACGATCCCCTCAGCCATCCAGTACACTCCTACTGATTTATAACACATATCATGTACAGACCAAAAATGACACCCAAAAATAGATTCTCCTACTCCTCCCGAGTACGGCGATACCACATGTGTGAGACTTTTACACAGCTTGGCGACAGAGAGGACCAACATGCAAGGAGTGCCATCAGGCGTTCTAGGGGCATAAATGTCAAATCTACCATTACACTTTTGTGAGGCACTGTAGTGGCATGGATGAGCATGAACGGGGACGGCCGAGCATGAACGGGGACGGCCGAGCATGTCAGTTAAAGCGACAGTGCCGAATCACAAAAAGTGCTCGGTCAGGAAGGGAGGAAATTCTTCCGGGGTTGAAGTGGTTAAATTGTCTGTTTTGGTTTCACTTTTTTGGCCAAGTGCATCCTGAATTTTGGGTTTCGGCACTGGGATCTTCATACCAGTGTCCGTCTTCATTTTTCATTCAATCTGATGTATGGCCTTACAAACCTTCAGTTCATACAGTGAAAAAAGTTTGGGGCAAATTTGACATGTAAAGAAAAACAAAAAATGTCAAAATTTGTAAATAACTGCAGCTGCCTATATATATATATATATATATATATATATATATATATATATATATATATATATATATATATATATATATATATATATATATATATATATATATCTTTGGTTCTACTGAGCATTCTGACATACACTTAATATAGCCTCTGTGCAATTTTACATCATGTGTTTAGTTTTGAAGTTACAAGCTTACTTTAAAGGAGTAGGTTTTTTTTTTTTTTTTTTATCTTAATGCATTCTATGCATTGTGATAAAAAAACCTGTGTGTAGCAGCTGACCTCAGCCACCTAAGTTACCTACCTGAGCCCCATCTCTTGTCAGCGATGTCCACGATCCCCTCAGCCATCCAGTACACTCCTACTGATTGGCTGAGACAGAGCAGCAGCGTCATTGGCTCCCGTGGCTGTCAGTCAGAGGAGAGAGGGGGCTGGGCCAGGTTGGGGCTCTGTGTCTGAATGGACAAACGGAGCTCTGACTCGGCTTGGGTGCCCCCATAGGAAGCTGCTGGCTGAGGGGCACTCAAAGGAGGGAGGAGCTAGGAGCAGCAAAGAGGGACCTGAGAAGGAGGATTGAGGCTAACATTTGTCTTATTTATTTTTTTTAAATGAGCCTTTACAATCATTTTAACCACTAGGCACTTAAACCCCCTTCCTAACCAGAACAATTATCAGATTTCGGTGCCCTCACATTTTGAATGATAATTACTTAGTCATGCAACACTGTACCTATATGACATTTTTTTTTATTTTTTTGCGCTATAAAAAAAAAAAAAAAAAAAAAGACCAAAAATTCTGTTAAAAAAAAAAAAAGCTTTTTTGCAAATTAGTAATTTTTCTTCATAAATTTTGGCCAAAATTTATACTGCTACATATCTTTGTAAAAATAACCAAAATCAGTGTATATTATTTGGTCTTTGTGAAAGTTATAGAGTACACAAGCTATGGTGGCAATCTCTGAAAATGGATCACACCTGATGTACTGACGACCCATCTAATTTCTTGAGACCCTAACAAGCGAGGAAAGTACAAATAAAGTAGACATTCCAAGGTATTTAGCAAGAGGCATTGTGAGTTTTTTGAAGTTGCAATTTTTCCCCACAATTCTTTGCAAAAATCAAGATTATTCTTTCCCCACAAAATTGTTATATTAGCAGGTTATTTCTCACACACATGCATATGCATAGCACAAATTACTCCCCAAAACACATTCTACTACTCCTCCCAAGTATGGCGATACCACACAGCGTGGCCACATACAGAGGCCCAACGTGCAGGGAGCACCGTCAGGAGTTCTTGGAGCATAAATTACACATATCATTTCTTGACTACCTCTTACACTTTTGAAGGCCCTGGAGAACCAGGACAATGGAAATGCCCCCATTTTGGAAAGAAAACAACCCTACGTATAATCTATGAGGCATAATGAGTCTTTTGAACATATCATTTTTTTCTACAAGTTTCTGGAAAATGTGTAAAGAAAATGAAAAACGCCTTATTTTTAATTTTTTTTTTTTTACACAAAGTTGTCCATTTATACAATAATTTATAACACATCATGTACAGACCAAAAATGACACCCAAAAATAGATTCTCCTACTCCTCCCGAGTACGGCGATACCACATGTGTGAGACTTTTACACAGCTTGGCGACAGAGAGGACCAACATGCAAGGAGTGCCATCAGGCGTTCTAGGGGCATAAATGTCAAATCTACCATTACACTTTTGTGAGGCACTGTAGTGGCATGGATGAGCATGAACGGGGACGGCCGAGCATGAACGGGGACGGCCGAGCATGAACGGGGACGGCCGAGCATGAACGGGGACGGCCGAGCATGAACGGGGACGGCCGAGCATGAACGGGGACGGCCGAGCATGAACGGGGACGGCCGAGCATGAACGGGGACGGCCGAGCATGAACGGGGACGGCCTAGCATGAACGGGGACGGCCTAGCATGAACGGGGACGGCCGAGCATGAACGGGGACGGCCGAGCATGAACGGGGACGGCCGAGCATGAACGGGGACGGCCTGCACCTGTGAAAAATGGACGTGTAAAAAAAAAAAAAAAATTAAAAAAAAAAAAAACACAGGGCACTTAAAATACTGATTTGCATTGTGGTTAGCACGACGCCCATTCATTTCAAAGGCACTGCACCTGTAAAGCAATAGTGTGAAAAGTCCCATAGGATTTAAAGGGAAAAACATTCTTGCAAGGAAAAACGCTCAGATAGAGATATATATATATATATATATATATATATATATATATATATATATATATATATATATATATATATATATATATATATATATATATATATCTCTATCATACACACACACACACACACACACATATATACACACAGTGTGGCAATAAAAAAAAAAAACAAACAAACAAACACACACACACACACACACACGTTTGTGCAGGAGCAATGTCATGGTGGAGAATTCACTTGTCAGGCCAGAGTTCTGGGCTTTTCCTCCAAACAGAACCCTGTAACCTTTTCAATCAACAATGTTGGTTGACTGTTGTACCACATTCCATGAACACATATACCCTTGCGATTACAAAAAAAAAAAAAAAACACAACACCACACACACAGTTGGCACTCTGTCTGTCCTCATTTGTATCTGTTTTTGCGTTTCTGGCTACCCACTTCTTGCATCATCATGAATATCTTCCTGACCCTCCTTAAACTGCCAATGTGATTCAAAAACCCTTGATTGCTTCATGCAATGGTCACTAAAATCCAATTGTAAGAGAGTTAAAGTTTTACTTGCACTTTTGCAAATTTACACAAAATATGATGTTAATTCACTGCTCCAGATTCCAGTCACTCATTTTCTGCCAAAAGCACAAGGCACACACACACGTGTGGTTTCTTAAAAAGACTGAGTCAACTGGACTGCAACCCAGGTGAGTGAAAGCTAGAACAAGTCAGAGCACTCTCAAGTGAGAATGGCTATGTGACGCACCATCATAGTGCTATGCTGCGGGCATTCCAGGTATTCAATTGTCACACCTCGTATAAGATAATGTACACATTTCAACCAAAATAGTGCAACGCATCCAACAAAAAACTCCTGCTATTGACAAGATGTGTAATCTGTCAGCATGCTGACAAATTGATTTACAGGTGCATGTCAAAATTAGAATATCAAAAATGTATTTCAGTAATTCAAGACTCATATTATAGGCAAGTTTGCTGGCCAATCAAGCACAGTGATACCATGATCATTAAACTAGGTATTGGTACTTTTGTCAGTTTGGGAAGGTGCCAAGTCCTGCTGGAAAATGAAATCAGCATCTCCATTAAGGAGGATCAGCAGAGGGAAGCATGAAGTGCTCTAAAATTTCCTGGAACCTCAATTTCAAAATAAAATAGGGATGCCCCGAAATTTTGGCCGCCAAAACATATCGGCCAAAAAAAGCCTTTTCGGCTAAATGCCGAAAAGGAAATCATGCGGATAACGGCGCCAAAAATGGGGCGGGGCCCGGCTCCTGGTGCCCCCCAGTAAAGGGGTGTCGTTCTGGAGTGTCCCCTGACCCGTCCAGCCCTCTCCTCCCCTCCCTCCTCGACGAGGTGGCTGAAAGCAAAACAGTCATTTTCGGTATCTGTTTTCGGCCTAGTGTATTTTGCATTTTCGGTATCAGCACCAAAAAACCCATTTGGTGCACCCCTTAAATGAAATGCAAAAATTTTCCGCAGTTCGTGATGATTTGGGAAGCCATGTCATCTGCTGGTGTACCAAAGTCAGCACAGGCCTCTAGCATAACAATTCTAGAGTACTTCATGCTTCCCTCTGCCGACCAGCTTTATGGAGATGCCAATTTCATTTTCCAGCAGGACTTGGCACCTGCCCACACGGCGAAAAGTATCAATAGCTGGTTTAATGATCATGGTATCATTGTGCTCGATTGGCCAGCAAACTCGCCTGACCTAAACCCCATAGAGAATCTGAGTGGTATTGACAAGAGGAAAATGACAGACCCCAGACCCAACAATGCATATGAGATAAAAGCCACTATCAAACCAACCTGGGCTTCCATAACACCTCAGCAGTGCCACAGGCTGATCGCCTCTATGCCACGCCGCATTGATGCAGTAATTCATGCAAAAGGAGCCCCGACCAAGTATTGAGTGCATACTATGCTTTACATGGACATGCTTTTCACTAAGCCAACATTTCTGTATTAAAAATCCTTTTTTTTTTTTTTTTTTTTATTGACCTTCTGTAATATGCAAATTTTCTGAGATACTGAATTTTGGGTTTTCACTAGCTGTAACCTATAATCAAAATAAAATTAAAGAAATGCTTGAAATATATCACTCTGTGTGTAACGCATCTATATAAAAATATATGGAGTTTCACTTTTTGAATTGAATTACTGAAATAAATTCATTTTGATAATATTCTATCTTTGAGGTGCACCTGTATAGATAGATTCTCCTTACCAAGACAAGCTAAAATGTCTCTCCTTTACTTAATGTATCAACAGGGTGTTTCAAAATAAAATAGGTGTTTTTTTTTTTTAAATTAGACTTTTTTCATCATCCGGAAACAAGCATGTTGTTTCCCAAATGTGAAATATGAGAGGAAGTGAAAGTAGTCTATTCATTGCTGAATGCATTGGAAAAAAGAAAATATTTGCATATTAAAGAGAAGGGCCCACAAAAAAAAAAAAAAAAAAAATATATTAAAAAAGTCAGCAGCTACAAATACTTTTAATAATCGGACACTTACCTGTCCCAGGGTCCAGCGATGCACCGCTCGTGGCATTCCTAATGTGGGCACCCGGCTGTGGCTTCACAGCCGGGCACCCACTGCGCATGCGCGAGCGGCGCCATGATTCGACGCTCACTCATCTGGAATACATGACAGGTCCCAGATGACTGTGTGGCGCCTAGGGGAAGTGATGTCATTGCCCGGGCAATGAAGGTGGCAGACTACGAGGGACCCCCTAGCAACAGGCATTTAGAGGTGAGTACATTTTTATATTTTTTTCCAATTTTTTCCCTTTTTTTTTTATGATTTTTTAAGCCAAATTTTTTAATTTTTTTTTTTTTTTTTTAACCACTTCCCGCCCGGTCAATAGCAGATTGACGTCCGGGAAGTGGTTTCGTTATCCTGACTGGGCGTCATATGACGTCCTTCAGGATAACAGCCGCCGCGCGCCCGTGGGTGCGCGCATCGCGGCGATCGGTGGAGCGGTGTGTCAGTCTGACACACCGCTACACTGATCTCGGTAAAGAGCCTCCGGCGGAGGCTCTTTACCACGTGATCAGCCGTGTCCAATCACGGCTGATCACGATGTACACAGGAAGAGCCGTTGATCGGCTTTTCCTCACTCGCGTCTGATAGACGCGAGTAGAGGAGAGCCGATCGGCGGCTCTCCTGACAGGGGGGGTATGCGCTGATTGTTTATCAGCGCAGCCCTCCCTCAGATGCCCACACTAGACCACCAGGGAAGCCACCAGGGAAGCCCCCAATACCACCAGGGAAGCCCCCAGCATGTGGATGGCCAGGTACATCCCCCATGGCCATCCACATGTTAAAAAAAATGCCAAAAATATGCCAGTGCCCACAGATGGGCACATCATATTTAATTAAAAAAAAGTTAAAAAAAGGGATGCCCAGCAATGCCACCCATCAGTGTCATCAGTGCCACTCATCAGCATCCATCAGTGCCACCTATCAGCGTCCATCAGTGCCACCTATCAGTGCCCATCCGTGCCCACCTATCAGTGCCCATCCATGCCACCTATCAGTGCCACCCATGAGTGCCCGTCAGTGCCGCCTATGAGTGCCCGTCAGTGCCGCCTATGAGTGCCCGTCAGTGCCGCCTATGAGTGCCCGTCAGTGCCGCCTATGAGTGCCCGTCAGTGCCGCCTATGAGTGCCCGTCAGTGCCGCCTATGAGTGCCCAGAAAAGCTGAGTTAGACTTACCGGTAACTCCTTTTCTGAGAGTCTTCCAGGACAGCCCATGAGACCTAGGGCTCCTCCTACCAGGACAGGAAACACATTCCCCCCACCAGATAAAAGGGCGGTCCTCCAGGCCCCATGTCAGTCTACTCAAGAACCGTAGGACGTCCCTGAAAAACATATGCATAATACACATAACTTTAGACAAAACCGGGTGGGAATCCGGCTGTCCTGGAAGACTCTCAGAAAAGGAGTTACCGGTAAGTCTAACTCAGCTTTTCTCAAAACGTCTTCCAGGACAGCCCATGAGACGATGAGCCAGAACTTACCAGTCTAGGGAGGGACAACTGCCTGCAGGACCTTACGACCAAACGCCTGCTCCTGCGCTGATAGGAGATCCAGGCGATAATGTTTAATGAAGGTCGAGTAACTGGACCATGTGGCAGCCCTGCAAATTTGCTCCGGTGAGGCACCAGCCCTCTCAGCCCAAGACGTAGATAAGGCTCTAGTTGAGTGTGCTGTGACAAAAGGTGGAGAAACCTCCCTAATTTTGTAAGCTTCAGAGATAGCTTGCTTTATCCACCTGGCTAGTGTGGCTTTAGATGCACCGTTTCCCTTGTGTGCCCCCGAAAAGAGGACAAACAAAGCATCAGTTTTCCTAAAGGTCTTAGTGACCTCAAGATAGGCAAGGAGGATCCTTCTTACGTCTAAGCAACTAAACTTTCTTTCCTGTTCGCCGTGCGGTGAACTACAAAAGGATGGCAGTACAATATCCTGAGTTCGGTGGAATGTACTAGCCACCTTAGGCAAAAAAAAACCTGGATCAGTCTTTAAAACGACTCGATCATCAAAAATCGTGAGAAAAGGCTCCCTAACTGACAGGGCCTGCAGCTCACTTACCCTACGTGCTGAGGTAATAGCTACCAGAAAAAACTACTTTTAATGTAAGTAGTTTAACTGAGATTTCCTCGAGAGGCTCAAAAGGAAATTCCACAAAAGCCTGAAGTACTAGGGACAGGTTCCAAGATGGACAACTTTTCACCACTACTGGTCTGGCCCTTGAAATTGATTTGAAAAATCTGGCTACAATGGGATTTTCCAGGAGAGAAAACTGGAGGAAAACACTAATAGCTGCCGCTTGTACTTTAAGGGTACTAACGGAAAGACCCTTGTCAACCCCCTCTTGAAAAAATTCCAGAATTGCCGGAATATCGTGGGTTAGTCTCTGATTCTCCGATAACCAAGAATTAAACTTTTTCCAAACCTTGGAATAAATGGCTCTGGTTACTGGTTTTCTACAGTCTACCAGAGTCCTGACTACTTTGTCGGAGAACCCCTGGGCGCTTAGCATCTTCTCTTCAGATACCAAGCCGACAATCTTAGGGAAATCACCTGGGGGTGAGACACTGGACCCTGCAACAATAAGTCTTCCCTCTTTGGAAGACTCAGTGGAGGCTCTGAAACTAGAGTCTGTAGCAGGGAAAACCATGGCCTCTTGGGCCAAAACGGGGCAATTAGAATGAGGTCTGTTTCTTCTAGAAGAAACTTCCGTAGGACTTCTGGAATAAGTCTGATCGGCGGAAAGGCATAACATAGGCCGCAAGGCCATGGGTTTGTCAGCGCATCGATCCCCAAGGATTGGTCTGCTGTGTTCATGGAAAAGAACATTTCCGTCTTGTGGTTGTTCCTGTTTGCGAACAGATCCGCTACTGGGTATCCCCATCTGCTGGTGAGGTCTGCAAAGACTTCGGGATGAAGAGACCAGTTGTCTCGATCTACCCGGTGACGGCTGAGGTAGTCTGCTAAACAATTTTGTGTGCCCTTCAAGTGCACAGCTGAAATTGAAGCCAGATTCCCCTCTGCCCATACTAGGATCTCCTGGGCAATTGACTGGAGTATCCGGCTTCTCGTGCCCCCCTGCTTGTTGAGGTATGCGACTGTCGCAACGTTGTCCGACAGAATTTGAAGATTGTGGCCCCTGATCTCTATCTGAAAGGACTGCAGGGCTCTGTGAACCGCTAGAAACTCTCTTTGATTGGATGAAGCCCTTGCCTCCCTCGAGGACCACTCTCCCTGTGCCACTGCATTGTTGAGATGGGCCCCCCATCCCCAGGAACTCGCATCCGTAGTAATCCTTTGGGAAATGGGAATGGACCATGGGAGACCTCCTGCTAGGTGCTGGCTTGCTCTCCACCACCACAGGCTTCACTTTACCCTGGTGGGAAGCCGGACCCTTGACTCCAGGGACCTTGCATCACCGTTCCAGTTTCTTAAGAGGAACAGTTGTAGTGGACGTTGATGAAGTCTTGCCCATGGGACTGCAGGAAAGCATGAGGTCATCAGACCCACTGCCCTCGAAACCTGTCTTAGGGAGACCGACTGGTTTGTCTGCAATGCTGACATAGATTGGATCATTTTGGTAATCTTCTCCTGAGGAAGAAAGACCCTTTGATCCACTGAGCAAAAGTCGTAACCCAGGTAAGTCACCTTCTGGGCCGGAGTTAAGGACGACTTTTCTACGTTTATTAACCAGCCTAAGGACTGTAGGAAGTCCCGTACAGCCTGGAGATCCTCCAACAGCTTCTGGTATGACGCTGCTACCACCAGGAGGTCGTCTAAGTAAGGGATAATAGTTATCGCTTTTAGCCTGAGTGGAGCTAGGGCTTCCCCCAACACTTTTGTGAAAATGCGTGGGGCTGAGGAAAGACCAAAGGGGAGGGCCTGAAACTGGAAGTGTCGGGTCCCTGTCCTCATCTTCACTGCTAATCTTAAATATCTCTGGAAGGCTGAGTGGATAGGGATGTGAAGCTAAGCATCCCTCAAGTCCAACGTGGCCATGTAGCAGTTTGGGTAGAGTAGGCTTTTGATAGTGAAAACCGTCTCCATCCGGAAATGTTTGTATCTGATTGATTTGTTTAAAGCTCGGAGATTCAGGATAAGTCGAAACTTCCCGGACGGCTTTTTGACAACAAATACATGGGAATAGAATCCCTTGCCCTGATCTGACTGGGGGAACAGGAATCAGGACCTTCTGATCCAACAGGTCTCCGATCTGGAGACCCAGGGCCTGCGCTTTCTCCCAATCCTGGGGAGGAAAGGTGACCAAAAACCGCTCTGGTGGTTGGTGGGCAAATTCCAGCCTGTACCCGTTGGTCACAAGGTCCAGAATAAAGGGGCTTGAAGTAACTGCTGCCCACCGTGGGAAGAAGGCCCTCAATCTTCCTCCCACTGGGGAACGCAAGTCACTGCGGTTTGGTGGGCTGTTGAGGAGGGTTAAACAGGACCCCCCCCTTTGCCTCTGCCCTTGTGCCCTGTCCAGTGTTTTTTCGGCCTGCTGTCCTTTCCTTTAGGACCCTGCTGCCTGCCTTGGCCACGAAAAAAAACTTCCTGGCTGCTGGGATTCTCTTTTTCTCTGGGAAAGCCTTCTTCCTGTCGGCAGTGCGTTCCAGTGCCTCCTGCAGCCCTGGGCCAAATAAGTGATCGCCTGTTAAGGGGAGCCCACAAAGGCGTAACATGGAGGCTGAGTCCCCTGACCAGGTCTTAAGCCAAACGCTTCTCCTGGCCGAGTTCACTAAAGCCGAGGTCCTGGCCGACATTCTCACCGACTCTGCGGAAGAATCTGCCAAAAAACCTACTGCCTGAAAGAGGAGAGGAAAAGACTTCAAAATCTGCTCTCTGGAGGTACCTGCCAACAGATGAGTCTGAATTTGGGTTAACCACACCTCCAGATTTCTGGCCACACAAGTGGAGGCCAGAGCAGGTTTGAGGTTCCCAACCGCAGAGTCCCAGGCTCTGTGGAGAAGGATATCCCCCCTCTTGTCCATCGGATCCTTAAGCGTACCCATATCATCGAACGCTAGGTCCGAGTTCTTTGAAACCTTTGAAAGGGGTGCGTCTAGCTTGGGATTTTTATTCCACGGCTGCGTAGTGTCCTCATCAAAAGGAAACCTCCTTTTAAGGTTACTAGAGAAGAAAGGTTTTCTCTCAGGATTATCCCATTCCAGTTTGATAGTATCAATCAATGAGCTATGGACTGGAAAAACTCTAGATTTTTTCTTGTGCAATCCCTTATACATGAGATCATGTTTGGATAGCTGAACCTCCTCTTCTTTCAATTCAAGGGTAGTATAGATGGCCTTCAATAAGTCATCCACATCTTCTACGGATAACTTAAATCTCGAGCTCCGAGTGGATTCTCTATCCCCGGGCTCTATCTCTGACCCCGATTCCTCTGGAGAGGAACGGGTAGATCTGACCTCAGCCTCAGAGTCTTCACTGTCCGCCTGCTGCGGAGTGCTGACTGTCGTCTTTCTGTGACGACGGACCCTCTGCTGGAGTCTGGAGCTTGTCAATAAGCGTTCTAAAGGTGGACGCAAGCTCATCTCTGACAGAAACTAGCATCTTTTGGCAAGAGGTAACCGGGTCATCTTTTACAAGGCCCTCTATACAGCTGCGACAAACTGCTTTGCTCCAAGAGGAGCTCAATTTGTTTGCGCACACCGCACATTTCCTTTTAGGTGGCTGTGCCTGAGCTTTCTCCTGGGTCTTGGTCTGTAAGACAAAAAAATAAAACGACCCCAAATGAGACTCACAGCCACCCTGACACTCCGAAACACCACGTGCAGGAGGGAAGAAATGTGTCCCCATAACCCACTACTACAGAGAGGGGAGGGGGAGGGTACACTCACAGGGATAGCAAGATAGTGACAAAACACTTCAGGCTTACCTGCGAGGTGCTGGTGTTGGGCACTGCTTCCACTGCCTGTGCAGGAACTGCAGACTGGTCCATCCTGCCCTGTTTAGCTTTCCACAGCCTGGCTGCTTTCCACCAAAACACACCAGTAGCCAGCGTCTCCCATCCGCACCGCTTAAAAAGACTGGAACCAGTGTCTCCGGCGCCCGATGATGATGTCATATGCCCCGGAAATGACCTATCACTCGGCACTTCCTGTGGGCCAGCTTGGAGTGCAGAAGCTCCGCCCCCTCAAGTGCTGCTGCTTCCTGTTTCTCCTCAAACCTTTCAGCCATGCTGTGGGTGAGGAGAGGAAACTGCTGCTCACATAGAGACTACAGGCGCTTGGGAGCAGACATCACCACGGTCATGGCCCTCTCCAGGCACAGAGAGACAGGAGACAGCAGCACAACCAACCTCCCCAGCGGTGTGCTGCTTCTGGCAGAAGAGAAGGTTAGTGATGTGCCCCCAAATAGCCTTACAGAGCCCCTGCTCATGAGACCTAGGGGACCAGGTTCCTGGAACATGTTACCCCCCCGTCCGGAGGAAACACTAATAACTGACATGGGGCCTGGAGGACCGCCCTTTTATCTGGTGGGGGGAATGTGTTTCCTGTCCTGGTAGGAGGAGCCCTAGGTCTCATGGGCTGTCCTGTCACCAGCCAAGATTCAATACATAGGAGGATTTGTTGTTTTCCTGAATAGCCAAAAAACAAAAAAAAATAAAATAAAAAACAGGAAAGTAAACGCATACTATCCTTTTAGAATCTGTTGACATTAACAATGCATATGCATATGTTGAAGATTCAAGTTAGACTTACCGGTAACTTGTTTTCCAGAAGTCTTTCAGGACAGCACCTGAGAAATCGCGACTCCCCCCATCAGAAACCAGTAAACACCTCCTTCCTCCAAATCTTTAAAAAAAGGGAGGCACCTCCCTACCACCCATCAGTTGTAGAAGAGAACCTCTGGCCCCGGCTGGAGCACATACGTTAGTATCAGCATAGTACATAAAACGAATAGGGCGTGTTGTTGCTGTCCTGAAAGACTTCTGGAAAACAAGTTACCAGTTAGTCTAACTTGACTTTTCCCCAAGGAGTCTTTCAGGACAGCACCTGAGAGGATAACAGAGACTTATCCCCTAAGGGCTCTTTCACACGGACGGACCGTATGTCCGTTTTGCATGCTTCCGTTTTCGGATGAAAAACTGACATACATGTATCCCTATGGGATAGCGGGTGTCAGCGGATGAGCATCCGCTGACACCCGCTACGGTCCGTCGTCACCCGATCTCCCATAGGGGAGAGCGGCGCTCTGACAGGTCCGTCCCTGCACGGAGTGCAGAGACGGACCTGTCATCTTCCTGCTCAGCGGAGATCGCTCCGGCGATCCCCGCTGAGCAAGCGGCTATCCACGGGGCGGATCTGCACTGATCCGCCCCGTGTGAAAGAGCCCTTAGGGCGGGACAACAGTCTGCAGGACCTTCCTGCCAAATGCCTGGTCGCTGGCAGATGTGAGGTCCAGGCTATAATGCGACACAAAGGTGCAGAAACTTGACCACTATGCCGCCTTTGAAAATTTTGTTCAGGGGGTGGCACCAGCTCTCTGCCCAAGTGGCCGCAAGCGCTCTGGTTGAGTGTGCACAAATTTCCACTTGGCTGAGACAAACTTGCATACAAGTATGCCTCCAGAATGGATAATTTCAGCCATCTGGCTAAAGAACCTTTAAAAGCCTAGCAACCTCTCTTGTTGCTTGAAAAATGAATATCGAGTCTGTTCGCCTAAAGTCATTTGTTATTTCTAGGTAACATAAAATTCTTTTAACGTCCAACATATGAAAAAAAAAAAAAAAAAAAAAAAAAAAACCCGATGGGTTTGCACAGATGGTTGGGAGCACAATGTCGTGAACGATTATGTATTGAAGCTACTCTGGGTAAGAACTTTGGGTCTGTCCCAAGTATAACTAACTATCTGGAAACACTGGCAGGCAAGGTTCCTTAAATAACAGAGCGTGTAGCTCACTGATCCTGCATGCTAAAGTAATGGTTTAAGAGTGAGACATCAGAGATGCTTCTTCCAGGACTACCGACTACCTTTCCCATTTAGGGAAACCTTTGACCGGAACTGGTTTAGATGTTGTAAGAGCTCATAAACAAAAAAAGAAAGAAGACAGACTGACTGACTGACTGACTGACTGACTGACTATCAGTGGTTCCCGAGGCCACAGATTTTTCTAAGAACACTGCTAGTGCAGCAACCTGTACTTTCAAAAAGGTACTGACCGCTAGTCCCTTATCTGCTCCATCTTGC
The DNA here is from genome assembly GCA_028564925.1 of Lithobates sylvaticus. Lineage (NCBI taxonomy): Eukaryota > Metazoa > Chordata > Amphibia > Anura > Ranidae > Lithobates > Lithobates sylvaticus. Next base: position 501,357,067 of record CM053027.1, on the reverse strand, counting down.
AAGAACTCCAAGATGGAAACAAGGCTCCCTGGGTCTTGGGCAGATGAATTGCACAATGAATTATAGACCTTAGTATAGATGGCTCTCATTAAAACATTACTATCAAGCAGGAAAAGGGTAACTAAATGGTCTGAAAACCCCTTGCTTTTTAGGAGCTGCTCTTCAGATACCAGGCTGCGAGAGACAGGCTGGCCACTTCTGGATGATTTACTGGACCTTGGATTAGCAGATCTTGCCTGGGAGGTAGATGTCAGCAAGGCTTTGACGCCATTCCCAGAACGGTTAAAGAACCAGGCCCTTTTCGGCCAAAATGTATTAATTAGGATGACTGGTACCTTCTCCTGTTGGATCTTCCTTAATACCATGGGATTAACTGGAATGGGGGGGGGGGGACGTAGCAAAGGTGAAATCTCCATGGATGCGCCACAGCGTCTGTCCCTAGTGACCCATCAAGATTGTTTAAGGAAAATAATTGAGGAACCTGTGCATTCCCCTTTGAGGCAAACAGGTCCACCTCTGGCTGTCCAGCATACTGGAAAATGTTGCGAAGACCTTCGGATTCAGAGACCACTCTGCCTCCTGAATGGGCTGCCTGCTCAGGAAATCCACCACTCAGTTCAGGGTCCCCTTTAGGTGGATTGCTGGCAGGGATAGCAAGTGCCTCTCCACCCACAGCAGGATTTCCCTTGCCAGTGCTTGTAAGGACCTGCTCCTTGTGCCCCCGTCTGTTTAGATAAGCCACAGCCGTGTCGTTGTCCGTCAATACTTGAACGTAGTGAAACTGGAGATCCTGCACAAATATTAGTAGAGATAAAGGCGATCGCCTTTAGCTCTCTCCAATTTGAGGACCTTGTCGCCTCCTTCTTGGACCAACTTCCTAGGGCAAAGTTTTCCTCTAGGTGGGCCCCCCATCCCCAGGAGCTGGCATCTGTGGTCAGTCTTCTTTAGACTGGAAAGGCCCAATCTAGACCCCTTGATAGGATCTCCTGACTCCTCCACCACCAACTCACCTGAGTTGGAATCTTCACCTGCGTGTCCAGGGATCTTAAGCTGTGATCCCATGACCTCAGGAGAAAATTTTGTAGACACCTGAAATGCAGTCTTGCCCACTGATTAGCTGGCATTGTTGAGGTCAGTACACCTAATGCCAACATAACTTGCCATATCGTTATCGGCTGGTTGGTCTGCAGCATCGGCACTGCAATCTTTCCTTTGAGGGGGCAAAGAATAGTAGGTCGTCCAAATAGGGAATCACTGCGATTCCCTGAAGACGAAGCAGAGCTTGGGCTTCCGTCATCACCTTGGTAAAGATCCGAGGTAAGGATGACAGCCTGATCGGCAAGGCCCTGAACTGCAGATGATGAATCAAGCCTTCCATCTTTACCGCCAACCTGAGCTACTTCTGGGACTGAAGCGAGATTGGGATATGCAGGTATGCATCCCTTAAATCTATTGACGCCATGTAACATTCTGGGGTCAGCAGATTTCTGACTGAAAAAATGTAATAAGAAATCGAGTCCATCTTGAACCTTCTGTACATGACAGATTTGTTCAGAGGATCAATCGGAATTTCCCTGTTGGCTTCCTTACCAAGAAAATGTGAGAACAAAAACCCCGTTCCCGCTCTTCTGGTGGCACTGGAATCACTACGCCCTGCTGCATCTGTTCCTTTAATGGAGGACTTCATGGCCAGGGCTTTTACTGGATCATTTGTGGTATTCGTCACAAAAATTCTTCTTGGGGGGGGGGGGGGGGTGGAGGGGATTCCGTAAACTCTATTGCGTAGCCCAGAGAAAGAGTGGTCAGTATAAATTGATTTGATGTTATGGCTGACCACTGCAGAAGGAAATTGGGATGAGTCGTTGGGATTTTTCAGCTTGCGTAGGGGGATGGAAAAAGATTCCGCCTTTGCCTTTCATTTTTTGTGCAGGCCAATTCTTCCTCCTACCCTGGGACTTGTTGTCCTGCTCCTGAGCTCTTTGGAGGTCGAAAAAAGCAGTTTGGGGGTTGCTGCTTCTTTTCCGGGAAGTATGTCTTCCTATCGGCAGTCCTGCCTAGAATGCTATCTAGTTTGGGGCCAAAGAGAAGGTCACACGAAAAAGGAATCCCACAGAGCTTGCCCTTTGATGCTGCATCACCTGGCCATGTCTTCAGCCATAATGCTCTTCTTGCCAAATTTGTTAGGGCTGCTGATCTAGCCGACATTCTAATTTCTTCGGCTGAATCATCTGTTATATAGGCTACCGCAGAGGAAGGTAGAAAAAGAATCCATAATCTCCCATTTGGGTGAATCCGCTACTATATGAGCTTTTTGCTGGTTAACTCAATACTGCAGGTTCCTGGCTACACATGTCGTGGCCATAGCTGGCTTTAAATTGCTCAAGACCGATTGCCAGGATCTCTTGAGCAAAAGATTCATACATTTATCCATTGGATCCCTTAGGACCCCCATGTCTTCAAAGGCCAGGTCGGTGGATCTAGAGACCTGGGAGAAGGCAGCATCCAGCCTGGGGATCTTGTTCCATACCGCAGAGGGGTCTTCCTCAAAAACGTAAAAAAAAAAAAAAAAAAAAAGTCTCTGGTTCCTGACATTCTTTCCTTATGGAGTCTGAAATGACAGAATGAACCGGAAAAGTCAGAACCTTAGGTTCACCTAGACCCGCGTACATGTGGTCGTGCAGTGTTAGTTCCTTATTTTCTTCACTTAGGCCAAGGGTAACATGTATGGCTCTAAGAAGCCCATCAACTTCTTCCAGGGACAATTTGAATTTAGATTGTGCTACTTCGGCCCCCTCACTCTCCTCTTCTGAACCCTCACTGGAAGGAGCGGGGGATTGTCTGGTACAAGGGCCTTCCAAAAGGTTCTCTGGGACAGAAAGAGAAACCAGGGAAGACTCGTATGTGGAGGGCTGACTAGCCGTCAGATTAGCCAACAAGTCACGGAATGACTGAATCGTGGCCTATAGCTCCTTTATGACTGAGGCAACCAAGTCATCAAACAGAAGTCAATTACTCTTTAATTAAGGAAGCAATGCAGGTGCTGCATAAGGCTTTCTTCCAACTCTCTCCCATTTTGGCTTTGCATGAGGGGCATTTCCTTTTGCCTGAATCAGAGCTTTTGGCCTAGGAGAGGAAACAAAACAAAAAGGCCTTTGCCGAGATCCAGTCTCTGCCTGTGGACCACCCCAAAGTGCACTTTAAAGCGGAAGTAAACCCAACAAAAAAAAAAAAAAAAAAAAAAGGCATGCCGTGAATGCTAACTGCACATTGGCTGAGCTCTCAACCAAACAGTCAAACCATCCAATGGCTGGTGTCATAACAGATCACATGTGCAGCACTGTGGCAGTTTAAGATTAAACAGAGGCAAAGATGGCAGCTTACTTGGCTGAAAACGAAAGGGGGGGTTTACTTCCACTTTAAGAAAGGATAGAAACAACCTAAAGTGCCCAGACAGGCCACCAGGGGGAGAAAAAGAAGAAAGGAGGGAGGAGGACCGTAAAACCCAAATAAAGGAACGGGCAGATTTAAGCTGCCCCCTACCTGAGCCTTGTTGGCGCCTGTGCCTGTCCACACTGCTGCAGAGCCCGCTGTGTCCTCCATCGCGGGTGGCTTTACGCTCCGCTTCCGGACTCCCATAGTTCCACTGCACCAAACAGGAAGCAGAAATAGGTGTCAGCACCAACCCTGTCTCCTCCCCCTGCATCCGGCTGCCAGAAATGACAGCGACCTGCCCTTAAGCGATGACACTTCCGGCGCAGCCGAGACTCTTCTTTGCTTACAAGTTGAAAGAAGGCTCATCCAAGTGTCTCTAGATTTATTTCCAAATGATAAAATGTTACAGTGGAGATCTAAAAATAATGCCACCTCCAGCTTAAAAAGTGTTACTAAATCCACAACAGTAAAATCAGTCTGTATATGCAGAAGGCATGCTGGTTATACTCATTGTGGAAACTAAAGGGTTAATTCTGTGCATTGTGTAAAAAGGCTGTTTGATCCTGTCTTCACCAATCCTCCCCTTCTTCCACTGACTCCTAATAATTTCCTGATAAAACAGTCTATGGAGTCACTCTACACATGCTCAGTTTGGTGTGTATTGCTAGAGTTTTTTGTCCCCTTCTTAGGAGGATGTATGTGATCAGCATAGGGCCAATCAGCATTGTCCAGACAGAGGGTCAGGGGTCATGCAGTCTAATAGGTCAGCCAGAAAACTCCTCCAACAAGCTTTAACCAGTGCTTGGCTGGACACTGATAGAAGTCACAAGACTGATATATACTGCTGATGTGAAAAAGGTATTTGAAGTTTATATTTACTAAAATAACTGCATTTCCATGTTTTGTGTACTGTGGGAGACCAGATATAGTGAATGCAGGGTCCTGGGTTTAGGAACACTTTAAAATGGTATTAAACCAGGGTGGATATAAATCAATGATTTAAAAAAAAAAAAAAGTATTACATTTATTTTAATAAAATGCTTTTGGCGTAAAAATCTATCTAGTTTATTCAGCATGAAATGGAGCTTCGTTATGTAGCATGAGGCTGTATATTTTGCAATATTTAAATTTTTGATAAACGCATTCAATGAATCCAAGCGGAGATAACATGCACTGCATTGATACATTAACACAAATTTCACAGCAACCATGAGATAAAACAAAGTTTAGGAATATTCCTTTATCCTATGGTTTTGCAAATCTACGTACACTACAAACTGTATGATTGAATCGGTTCTGATATCGCTGTTTTACTAACCTGACAGCTTATTATTCTAAATAGGAAAACCTTAATTTTGTTTGCAAATATTAAAGATTCTAACTACCAGTAAGAATAAGCACGTAAATTTTAACCACTTAAGGACCGAGCATCTTTCTGAGATTTGGTGTTTACAAGTTAACCAGTTACTGACTGCATTATAGCCAAATGACAGCTACAGTGCGGCTCGATAACTGAGAGGGCGTACATTGACGTACCCCCAGAACCGCGCTCCTGCCGGCCCCCTGGGGTGCGCACACAGGAAAATCCATGCTCACCGGGTTCACGGGACTCGGCGCAACACAGATTGCGGTACAGGGCCAATGACAGTGGCCCTTTACCACGAGATTGCTCCGTCCAATGATGGAGCAATCACAAATGTACACACAGCAGGGTCACCAGGAGTTCAACGCTCTCTTTTCCTCACACTGATACAGCGCGAGTGGAGAGGAGAGCGATCGAGTGTCAAACTACGTTTTTACAATTACTGTGCCTAGCAGCGCCCAACAGTGCCACACCAGTGCTCATCTGTGCCACATAAGTGCCACCTGTGCCCACCACAGTGCTCATCTGTACCATCAGTGCCACTACAGTACAATCAGTGCCACTACCGCGCCCATCTGTACAACTCAGTGCCACATAGTGCACATCAGTACTCTACAGTGCAGCCTCACCAGCACCCAGCAGTGCAGCCACACCTGTCTCTAGTTTACGAATCGCAACAGTCACCAGTATGGCAAAAAAAAAAAATTTGACCAGCGAGAAGGCCTACCAGATTCTTAGAGTGTTGAGAGCAGCAGGGAGCTCTTGGAGTCTTAGGCCGAATCCGATTCGGCCTATGAACCCATTACAAGCAGTGGGTCTTCTACAGAGGAAGAGGAACGTGTACTCATGAAAAGAAAGTTCTGGCATGGAGGAGCAGCAGCCTACTACCAGCAGCGCAGTGCCGCCCACCAAGGCCAAGCACCAGTAGGGTGTCATCTCAGTCCTAAAGGGATAGGGGCCATACCAGCCTTCCCTTTGCCCTTCAAAATTCCGGAGCAGCAAACATCCCCCTTTCACCACCCAGCCAGGTGTCCAGATGAACACCGATAATTTTGCCATACTTGATTTTTTTCATTTGATTTTCACTGAAGACTTACTATCGTCCATTGTGGCCCAGTGCAACCTCTATGCACAGCAGTACATAGTAAGCAACCCTGGTTCTAGTTATGCCCGTCCCTTTGAGTAGAGATAGCTTACCGTAGAGGAATTCAAAACTTTTTTAGGCCTAACTTTTACTATGGGACTGACAAAAAAATAAAAATAAATAAAATAAATGTACTCCTATTGGTCTACCAACTCCATCCACCACACCACTTTTCTCATCCTTTATGCCAAGTTCAAGATACCTTACGATTATGCGGTTCCTCCACTATAATGACAACACCCAGTGCCCTCCCCAAAATGACCCAGCTTTTGGCAAATTATTTAAAATTCGGCCACTCCTAAATTATGTCTCTGAAAATTTCCCTCAGTTAAATACCCCCAACCAGAATATCTCCATGGAGGAGTCCCTTGTAAAATTATCAGGCAGGCTGGGCATCAAATTCCCAGCAAAAGGGCCCGATATGGGGTTAAAATGTACAAACTTTGTGATCGAGTCACAGGGTCCATCTACACCTTCCTGGTGTACGAAGGGAAGGACTCCCAACTGCATCCCCCTGAATGCCCAGAGTATATTGGAGCCAGCGGAAAAGTTGTCTGGGAGCTCGTCTATCCACTCCTTGTAATGGGATACCATCTTTTCTAATTTTTATACGAGCTTGCCCCTCTTCCGTAATCTTCACCTGAGGGACACCTCAGCATGTGGTACAGTACGAGCCAATAGAAAGGGCTTCCCGCAAAAACTTGTAAATTAAAGGCTATGGCGAGGGGAGACTAGAGGTTGACCGATATGGGGTTTTTCTCTGGCCGATGCCGATATTTAGAAATCTGGCCCGCCGATATACGATGCCGATTTTTGCGGCCGATATCTTAAGCCAATTTCTTTTTTTGGCAGGTGGCACTGGTTGCCACTGATTGGCACTGGCAGGCGGCATTGGTTTGCACTGATTGGCACTGGCAGGTTTCACACTGAGCCGATTTGTCAGTTTCAGTTACACTATACTGAATGCAGAGACCAGCTGTCAGAATTCAGCGTGATGTCGGGGTGGGTGAGACCCGGGGTGGGCAGGAACCTGCAGCTATCAAAACACCAGCCAATGATTGGGCTGCTTAAGAAAGTGGGCGGGGCCACATACACGTAGCAGCCCGCCCAGATCCCATCCCATCGGCTGGTGTTTGATATCTGGGCCCTGCCCACCCCCCGACATTACGCTGAATTCTGAGAGCTCCTCTCTCTGCATTCAGTTGCAAATCAGTTTCACACACTGAGCACAGAGCCGCTCAGTGTGTGAAACTGTCAGTGGAGTGTGGGGAAGGGAGGTAATCGTACGATTTTTGCACAAAAAAATTGGTCGATGACGATTTCTTAAAAAAGGCCAAATATCGGCCGATATATCGGTCAACCTCTATGGGAGACGCTGTCTTTGCGGAACCAGGAGCCATTGGCTGTCAAGTGGAGGGACAGACGAAACGTCCACATGCTCACATCCATCCATAATGACACCTACGTGGAAGTCCCCAGAAGAAACGGCACAATCCAGAAACCAGCTTGTGTCTATGACTATAATTTGTTCGTGGGGGAGTGGACTTAAATGATCAGATGATTGAAACCTACCTTCCCACAAGAAAATCCCGCCATTGGTATAAAAAAAAAAAAAAAAAGTGTCCATTTATTTTTTCAGTTTGGCCATATATAACACTTATGTTATTTACCAAAAATCTACAGAGACCCCCGTATTCTATCTGCACTACCAAGAACAAGTTCACCACCCTTTTGTACCCTGAAAGCCCACCAGAAAATATTCGCTCTGATTCTGTGAGCAGACTCCACGAACGCCACTTTCCTGAGAAAATCCCCACCCCCCCGTGAAACAGGCCACACCTGGCCACAGATGCCGGGTGTGCTCCAGAGGAGTTGGAAGAGACACCACGTATTATTGTCCCCAATGTCCTTCCCAACCAGGCCTCTGTATAGGTGACTGTTTCCGCCGTTACCATACTTCACTACATTATTAGGGAAGGCTGGTAAACGCAATTCTCATTTCCCTCCACACCCCTTATGCCACTGCACGGAACTGTACATACCTCTGCCTTCTCCAGAACTGACTCTGGCCTGTTATACGACCAAGCTTCCGCCTAAACGCTAAACATACCTCTACTCCCCCTAACGCCACCAGCTGCGGGTTACTACTCCCCTCAACGCCACCAGCTGCTACTTCCACCCCCCCCCCCCCACCAGCCGCTCCCCCCCCCAACCGCTACTCCCCCCCCCCCCAACACTGCCAGCCGGGGGTCGCTACTCCCCCCCCCCCTAACGCCACCAGCTGCTATCCCCCCCCCCCAACACTGCCAGCCGTGGGTCGCTACTCCCAACGCCACCAGCTGCTACCCCCCCCCCCCCCAACGCCGCCGCCACTCCCCCCCCCAACACTGCCATCCGTGGGTCGCTACTCCCCCCAACGCCACCAGCTGCTACCCCCCCAACGCCGCCAGCCGTGGGTCGCTACTCCCCCCAACGCCACCAGCTGCTACTCCCCCCCCCCCCCAACACCGCCACCACCGCTACTCCCCCCCAAAGCCGCCAGCTGCTACTCCCCCCCCAACGCAGCCAGCCGTGGATCCCTACTCCCCCCCCAACACTGCCAGCCGCGGGTCCCTACCCCCCCCCAACACTGCCAGACACGGGTCCTATTCCTCCCCTAACACCACCAGGTCACTATTCCTCCCAAGCGACGGGTCGATATTCCTCCTCCTCTCACCACAGGTGTTAGGTCATTTTTTTTTATTCCCACTACTTACACACCCGGGTACATTGGATCTCTACCACTACTACTCCACCAGGCCACGGTCTGGGCTCCAAGCACATCTGCACATACTGAATGTACAAAAAACATATGCTGCGCTTACGGTGCGGTTAATGACTCAAACGCACATTTCTGCTAAGAGACACACCAAGCTCTGCGCTCAAAAAAGATGCAGGAGATTCTTGGGCACGTTTGGCACACATAGGGCATCTCTTTCAAGTGAATGGCTTCCCTATACTGTAATACAAAAATGTACACTAATAAGTGTGAATACAGTCCAGACCTGGAGCTCAGGTGTGATTGTGAGGAGCATGGACAGAGCTGTGTGATTGGGGGAGATCAGTCCTCTCCATGTCACTGCAGTGTGTGCTGTGTGTGGGGTGCTGTTATGGGGGGTGGTGTGTGTTATGGGGGGTCGGTGCTCCCCAGGTGATGCCAGCAGTTGCTCAGTCCTCTATAGTCAGGTAACAGCTGGTTCCCCGGCTCTCCATTACCTGTCCCCTTATCACCGGCTCGGACAGGATCTCTATCCCGTACTTCATCTCCGTCAGCTCCTCCAGGTTCAGGAACCCCAGTGACGCCGCTGTGAGCCCACACAGCACCCACAGAAGCAGGCACACCTGAACCCACACCCCGGGCACCGCCATCTTCCCTCGCTTCGCTCAACAACATGCACCTTCCTCCCAAAGTCCCACAGAGCGCCTCTTTACACCTGCTTTATGCCAATTGGCTAACACACTGACAGCCGAGACTCCTATTGGTCCGATAAGCTGTCTTTCACCCTTCACCTCTGTCCGCTCACTTCCTAATCTATCGCTCCGCCCACAGAGCTTAGTTCTGTTCGGAGCTGTAACGCTGTTGGAGGGAGAGCTGTCATTCACTCCACTCTGTCACTGCTGATTGGCTAGAGCGCTACCGGCATGGGCTTGTTTTGGCTTTCTCACAGAGTGGCTGCGATTGGGTAAAATCAAGGATGACCTGACCCAATCACAACTCTCTGGTAGGGCTACTATTAACTGTTTCTGTGCTGGTTGGTCTATTCAGCTGAGGAGAGCCATAGAACAGATACACTGTATTACCAATAGTATTGGGACACCTGCCTTTACACGCACAAGAACTTTAATGGTTTCCCAGTCTAAAGTCTCGTACACACGCTTAGATTTTCGGATGACCGCTCTTCTGTTTTTTGTGGAATGCTAGTCTCATGTCGAAAACTGAAGAGGTTACTCATCATACGAAAATTCTCGTACGACAGAATACAACTTTAGAAGTGACGTAATGTGTTGAATAGTTTTGTATGTATTCTTTCGTTTCTGAGCATGCGTAGTCTTGCTCTTATGGTTTCTTTTCGGACGAAACGCGTACTAATCAATCACTTCAATGCCAGGCACTTCCCCCACTTCCTTCCCAGGGCAATTTTCAGCTTTGAATGACAATTTCGCCGTCATACTACACTGTACCCAAACTACATTTTTATCATTTTCTTCCCACAAATAGAGCTTTCTTTTGGTGGTATTTGATCACCACTGTTTTTTTTTTTTTTTTTACTAAACAAATTAAAAAAGAACGATTTTTATTTTTTTTTTCGTTTCTGTTATAAAATTTTGTTTTCTCCTTCACTGACGGGCACTGATGAGGCTGCACTAATGGGCACCGATGAGGCAGCACTGATGGGCACTGATGAGGAGGCACTAATATGTAGAATTGATGGGCACTGATATGCAGCACTGATGGGCACTGATAGGGTACACTGATATGCAGCACTGATGGGCACTGATAGGCAGCACTGATGGGCACTAATAGGTGGCACTGATGGACACTAATAGGTGTCACTGATAGGTGGCACTAGATAGGCAGCACTGTTGAGGTGGTACTGAGAGGCATTACTGATTGGCATTTGAAGGGCATTGATAGGCGGGGCATGATGGGCCACTGATTGGCACTTGTGTGGGCACTAATTGGCAGCTGATGGGCACTGATTGGCAGCTGATCTGCACCTCTCATGGGGGCTGTGCTGATAATTAATGTGCTGTGATCAGCTGTGATTGGTCACAATTGAGGGTCTATACCACAATCAAAGATGCGGTGTGTCAGACTGACACACAGCACCTCTGATCGCCGCGCAAGTGACTGAAGAGCTGGGGTAGTAAGGAGGGGTTAGGGTTCCTGGAGGACTGGACTGACTTCTCAGTCGATAGCCAGTACTATAGAAGGGACGGATTGCACCTAAATGAGGAGGGTGCAGATCAGCTGGGAATGAGGATGGCCAAAAAGTTAGAGGGGTTTTTAAAGTAGGTGATGGGGGGAGGGCCCAGAGGTAGAGATAGTCAGCACGGAACATATTCCAGAGGGTAGTATTGGGGGCATTAGTGGTAGGTTGACCAAAGCACATAAACCCAAGGTAAGTATAGTTCCTAAATGTCTTGCAGGACAATTTTATGGGTCAGATGCTACACGCACCTAGAAACTAAAAATAAAGCGTTACTGGATCTACTGATTACCAACAATACAGACCTGATCACAGATGTGGAAATACAGGGCAATTTAGGAAACGGCGATCACAGGTCAATTGGCTTCCGTATAAATCACACAAATAGGAAACCTAAGGGGAGGGAATACAAAGACACTGAATTTCAAAAGAGCCAACTTAACTAAACTACGAATCTTGCTAGAAGGCATAAATTGGGATAAAATCTTAGAAACAAAGAACACGGAGGAGAGATGGGTTCACTTTAAGAGCATATTAAATAAGGGCATTAGCCAATGCATCCCATTGGGTAATACATTTAAAAGAGCAAACAAAAGTCCTGGATGGCTTAATTCCAATGTGGGTGCAATAAGGACGGCTAAGATAGAACATGAAAGACACATAGCGGAGGAGAGCAAAAAAAAATCCCAAGACATTCTTTATGTATGTAAGCAGGAGGGAGTATGTAAGCAGCAAAAGGAGGACAGACCATATTGGCCCCATAAAGAATGAGGAAGGACATCTGGTTACAAAGGATGGGGAGATGGCAAAGGTATTGAATTTTATTCTTCTCCTCAGTCTTCATGAGGGAATCGGGGGGCTTCAGTAACCAAAACTGCAGTGTTTATCCTCATGACACATCACAGAAAGCACCTCCATGGTTAACAGAGGACAGAATTAAAATTAGACTTGAGAAACTTAACATTAATAAATCACCGGGACCAGATGGCTTCCATCCGAGAGTACTTAGGGAACTCAGTCAAGTAATTGCCAGACCATTGTTCCTAATTTTTACTGACAGTCTACTGACTGGAATGGTCAGGGGTGGGTATTGGGGTCCCCCAGGGTTCTATGCTGGGACCAATCCTATTTAATTTGTTCATAAACAATCTGGAGGATGGGGTTAACAGTTCAATCTCTGTATTTGCAGACGATACTAAGCTAATCAGGGCAATAACTTCTCTGCAGGATGTGGAAACCTTGCATGTAAGGAGGGGTTAGGGTTCCTGGAGGACTGGCTGACTTCTCAGTCGATAGGCCAGTACTATAGAAGGGACGGATTGCACCTAAATGAGGAGGGTGCAGATCAGCTGGGAATGAGGATGGCCAAAAAGTTAGAGGGGTTTTTAAAGTAGGTGATGGGGGGAGGGCCCAGAGGTAGAGATAGTCAGCACGGAACATATTCCAGAGGGTAGTATTGGGGCATTAGTGGTAGGTTGACCAAAGCACATAAACCCAAGGTAAGTATAGTTCCTAAATGTCTTGCAGGACAATTTTATGGGTCAGATGCTACACGCACCTAGAAACTAGAAATAAAGCGTTACTGGATCTACTGATTACCAACAATACAGACCTGATCACAGATGTGGAAATACAGGGCAATTTAGGAAACGGCGATCACAGGTCAATTGGCTTCCGTATAAATCACACAAATAGGAAACCTAAGGGGAGGGAATACAAAGACACTGAATTTCAAAAGAGCCAACTTAACTAAACTACGAATCTTGCTAGAAGGAATAAATTGGGATAAAATCTTAGGAACAAAGAACACGGAGGAGAGATGGGTTCACTTTAAGAGCATATTAAATAAGGGCATTAGCCAATGCATCCCATTGGGTAATACATTTAAAAGAGCGAACAAAAGTCCTGGATGGCTTAATTCCAATGTGGGTGCAATAAGGACGGCTAAGATAGAACATGAAAGACACATAGCGGAGGAGAGCAAAAAAAATCCCAAGACATTCTTTATGTATGTAAGCAGGAGGGAGTATGTAAGCAGCAAAAGGAGGACAGACCATATTGGCCCCATAAAGAATGAGGAAGGACATCTGGTTACAAAGGATGGGGAGATGGCAAAGGTATTGAATTTATTCTTCTCCTCAGTCTTCATGAGGGAATCAGGGGGGCTTCAGTAACCAAAACTGCAGTGTTTATCCTCATGACACATCACAGAAAGCACCTCCATGGTTAACAGAGGACAGAATTAAAATTAGACTTGAGAAACTTAACATTAATAAATCACCGGGACCAGATGGCTTCCATCCGAGAGTACTTAGGGAACTCAGTCAAGTAATTGCCAGACCATTGTTCCTAATTTTTACTGACAGTCTACTGACTGGAATGGTCAGGGGTGGGTATTGGGGTCCCCCAGGGTTCTATGCTGGGACCAATCCTATTTAATTTGTTCATAAACAATCTGGAGGATGGGGTTAACAGTTCAATCTCTGTATTTGCAGACGATACTAAGCTAATCAGGGCAATAACTTCTCTGCAGGATGTGGAAACCTTGCAAAAAGATCTAAACAAATTAATGGGGTGGGCAACTACATGGCAAATGAGGTTCAATGTAGAAAAATGTAAAATAATGCATTTGGGTGGCAAAAATATGAATGCAATCTATACACTGGGGGGAGAACCTCTGGGGGGAATCTAGGATGGAAAAGGACCTGGGGGTCCTAGTAGATGATAGGCTCAGCAATGGCATGCAATGCCAAGCTGCTGCTAAGAAAGCAAACAGAATATTGGCATGCATTAAAAAGGGGATCAACTCCAGGGATAAAGCGATAATTCTCCCACTCTACAAGACTCTGGTCTGCCTGCACCTAGAGTATGCTGTCCAGTTCTGGGCACCAGTCCTCAGGAAGGATGTACTGGAAATGGAGCGAGTACAAAGAAGGGCAACAAAGCTAAAAAGCGTTTGGAGGATATTAGTTATGAGGAAAGGTTGCGAGCACTGAACTTACTCTCTCTGGAGAAGAGACGCTTGAGAGGGGATATGATTTCAATATACAAATACCATACTGGTGACCACACAAGACTCGTGGCCACTCATTAAAATTAGAAGAAAAGAGGTTTAACCTTAAACTACGTAGAGGGTTTTTTTACTGTAAGGCCCCTTTCACACGGACGGGCCGTTCAGATCCGCCTGTCAGTTTTGACGGCGGATCTGAACGGGCGCTTCATGTTACTCTATGGAGCGTCGGATGTCAGCGGAGACATGTCCACTGACATCCGACCCGGTCCGATCCGCCAAAAGCAGACGGATGGCCCCACGTCCAGATCCGTCGCTGGCGGATCGGATCGGGTAAGATGTCCGTTTTCATCCGATCTCTCCATAGAGATCAGCGGCGCTCGCAAGCCCCTCCCTGCTCAGTGAGCGGAGAGTGGCTTGTCATCCGCCGGCTCAGCAGAGATCAACGGACAGATCTCCCGCTGAGCCGGCGGACAGAGGCGGACTCCGTGCAAGCGGAGTCCGCCTCGTCTGAAAGGGGCCTAAGAGCGGCAAGGATGTGGAATTCCCTTCCACAGGCGGTGGTCTTAGCGGGGGGCATTGATAGTTTCAAGAAACTATTAGATAAGCACCTGAACGACCGCAACATACAGGGATATACAATGTAATACTGACATATAATCACACACATAGGTTGGACTTGATGGTCTTGTGTCTTTTTTCAACCTCACCTACTATGTAACATATGTTCGACTCGAACCGCGGGCTCATCCCTAGTAGTGACCTAGACCTCCACAATTTAGGCAGACGGCTTGGTTCCTGGGCCTCTTGCCAGGCACTGTGAACAGAGCCGGATTAGGACCTCTGCACAACCAAATTCAGGACGTGTGCCAAACATGGGACATGGGTCAAGTGTCCCTGTCGGAGGGTGGAGAGAAGGTTGGTGCCATTGTCGCAGACAACCATTCCCGGCTGAAGCTGGCATGGCGTCAACCACCTCTGAGCCTGCCCCTGCAGAGCTGACAGAATTGCTGCCCCAGTGTGGCTCCTGTCCTCTAAGCAGACCAACTCAAGCACCACATGGCATCTTTTTGCCTGAGTGCTTGCGTAGGCCCTTGACCGCTTACGGAGCATCGCTGGTTCAGAGGAGAAATCAGAAGAGGAGGCCATAGAGGAAGAAGAAGAGGAGGGGGCAGAATGACCACTAGCATTTTGGAGGCGTGGTGGCGGAACAAGCTCCAACAATACTGAACCCTATCCTGCATCCTTCCCAGCTGCCAGCAGAGTTACCCAGTGCGCCATGAAGGAAAGGTAACGTCCCTGCCCATGCCTGCTGGACCATGAGTCAGCGGTAATATGCACCTTACTGCTGACCGCCCTGTCCAACAAGGCCAAGACATTGCCTTTCACATGCCGGTAGAGAGCCGGAATGGCCTTCTGTGAAAATAAATGGCATTTTGGAACCTGCCACTGAGGTAAAGCACATTCCACAAATTCACGGAAAGGGGGCAGAGTCTACCAGCTGAAAAGGCAGCAGTTGCAGTGCTAGCAATTTGGCCAAGCTAGCATTCATATAAATATAAAATATAGCGCTCACAACCATTAAAGTATAAAAAACATGTGTGAACAAACACAATCAAATAATTGGCAAAATAAAGTCCAAACATAAATATAAATATCAAAGTGACCCTAGGTGCTTCAATCCGAAGGGAACAAAACGTGCAGGAATATTGCAGATGTATTCAGGTGCAAGACACCCCCTCATGTATCCCCACTCACCAGATCGTGATGACCCCCAGCTTTTCAGTCTGGTGGGTCGCTTTAAGCTTTATAATGGTGTCCAGGGCCAATGGAGTAGTCAAATCTTCAGATCCAATGATTTTTAAATGAAGTTGCTCAGCAAAACGAACGGATACCCAAAAGTGAGGAAAGAAATGGAACTAATAGTGAAGTACCGTTTTAAAAATGGTTTAATGGAAAAGGTAATGGGTACTTACAAAAAGTACGATCAAAACAAGCATCAAACATGAAGTTGATAGTGTAAAAACGCAGTTCATGGCGTGCGTTCCACGAGACCGGAAGTGACGTCAGTAATACCGGAAATTGCGTCAACGTTTCACCCTCCCACAGGGCGTCATCTAGCATTCAGACGCTGAGCATGTGAATGGCTGGGACTGAATTTGTTTTTCCAGTTTAGCAACTGGGGTAGGGAAATTTGCCTGCTAAAATCAGATGGAGGTGTACTGATAGTAGATTGTCTGCAAGAACTTGGGACACCTATTGCTATACCTTCATTCCTCTCAGTGCAGGTTTTTAAGAGGACTGGAGGTATAGTGGGGTTAGAGATCCTAGATGAGGTGCAAGGAGAAGTCCGCCTTTTTCTTTGATGTGGGTCCTTCAAGTGCTGTTGGTAACAGACTGCATGGAAGGTCGTCATATGTCTGGCCAAGCATGTGGTGCCCAAGCGGCTGCTGTTCTGGCCACACTCAATCCGTTTCAGACATAGTTTGCAAAAAGCAACAGTGCGATCTGCTGCACACGTGTCAAAAAAGGCCCACACCAAGGAACTTTTCAAAATCAGCAGGGAGTCAGCAGCGCCCTGCACCTGCGGAGCTCTGCGGTGTGATGCAGTAGGGTGGCTGCCCCCATCCTGCCTCGTTGGAGTTGTACCTCCTCCTCCTCTCTTCTATCAGGCAAGTAGAGTCAGTGACCTCATCATCCTCTCCCTCCTCGTCACTGGAGCAAACTTGGCAGTATGCTGCAGGTGGGGGAACATGACTGCCAGTTTCTAGTCCTTCTTGGGCTCCCCCTCTCTCTAGGCTCATGTTACTCCTTTCCTCAACCTGGGAACCAACATCGGAGCCTTCCAATCACTGCACATCCTCCATCAGCATGTACCCAACACTCCTCAAATAGTTCAGGGAACTCCTCCGTGCATGATGGTGGGCCTAGGGAAGGAGTGACTGTGGAAGCCAGTGGAATAGGCCACTTTGGCAGCTGCATTGGAAGCCAAACTACTCTGAGCCTGGGTGACAAAGGATGAGGAGGATGAGGACTGCTTTGTTATCCACTCCACCAACTCTCCTGCATGTTCTGGCTCAATAACACGGCTAGCAGCAGAAAAAAAGGACAAGCATGCCCCACGGCCACCTGCAGAGGATGTACCATGTCCGCGACCAGCACTGTTGACTGTAGACACAGAGCCTGCTTGCCCTCTTTTAGTGGCCTGTGAGTGTCTACCTTGGTGGCCTTCCGGATATGATGTATTGTGTAATGTGTACACCACCAGAAAAGTAGTAGCAACTGCACTACGGCTGCACTGTATTATGTGATGTGTACACCACCAGAAAAGTAGTAGCAACTGCACTACGGTTGCACTGTATTGTGTAATGTGTACACCACTAGGGATGAGCTTCGAGTCAAACTCATGTTCGACTCGAACATTGCCTGTTCGCCTGTTCAGCGAACAATTTGGGGTGTTCGCGGCAAATTCGAAAAGCCGCGAGCACCCTGTAAAAGTCTATGGGAGAAATCTCAAGTGCTAATTTTAAAAGCCTATATGCAAGTTATTGTCATAAAAAGTGTTTGGGGACCTGGGTCCTGCCCCAGGGGACATGTATCAATGCTAATTTTTTTTTTAAAACGCCAGTTTTTTCAGGAGCAGTGATTTTATTAATGCTTAAAGTGAAACAATAAAAGTGTAATATTCCTTTAAATTTCGTACCTGGGGGGTGTCTATAGTATGCCTGTGAAGGGGCGCATGTTTCCCGTGCTTAGAACTGTCCCTGCACAAAGTGTCATTTTTGCAGGAAAAACTACTTCCCACCCGGACACTGTATATATACGTCCGGGTGGGAGCCGTCTACTTCTGATAGGACGTTCCTGAACGTCCTTCAGATGTAGGGGGATCGCGCGCGTGCCAGCGCAGCGACGCGATCCCGATGCGCTCGTGTCAACCGGACACGGCGCATCTCGGATCGGCAGGAGGGCTCTGTGATTGGCCCTCCTGATCACATGACGGCTGTGTCCAATCACAGCCGTCATGTGATGAAAGCAAACAGCCGGTTGCTAGGCAATCGGCTCTCCTTTCCTCACATGGAAGTCGTCACTGAGGAGAGGAGAGCGGATCGCTGCAGCCGGCTGGTAATCAGTGAGTATTAGCTGTTTTTTTACAGCTTTTTACTCACTGATCACCAGTGTAGTGTCACCAACACAGTAAACACACATGTCCCCAAAACATACATGTCCTCAAAACACACATGTCCCCAAATAATAAAAACACATGTCCCCAAATAAAAACACATGTCCCCAAATAATAAAAACACATGTTCCCCACATATGTCCCAGTAAAATAACATGTGCCAATGATTATCTGCACACATATGTCCGTGATCACCTGCACACATCTGTACATGATCATTTGCGTACATATGTCCGTGATCACGCGAACCAATTATTATACACTTAACGGATTTTTTTTTACTAAAAACATGTAGCAGAATACATTTTGGCTTAAATTTATGACAAAATTTGATTTCATTGGATTTCTTTTAAAAAAGAAAGGAGAAAATATCGTTTTTTTTTTTTTAATTTCCGCTATTTTTTCGATTATATCGCTAAAAATAAAAAACGGAGTCGTGAATAAATACCACCAAACTAAAGCTCTGTTTGTGCAAACAAAATTATAAAAATTTAATTTGGGTACAGCATTGCATGACCGCGCAATTGTCATTGAAGGTTCAAGAGGGCTGAAAAGCTGAAAATTGGTCTGGGAAGGAAGGGGGCGAAAGTGTCCTGTATTGTAGTGGTTAAAATCACTCGCAGCTAATTAATTGCCGGCTCCCGTAACACAGAGAACAGTCATTCATTGAAAGTCATTGATAAAAAAAAGTAATTGATAAAAAAAATTAAAAAAAAAGCGTGGGGGTTCCCCCAAATTCAATTACCAGGCCCTTCAGGTCTGCTATGGATATTAAGGGGAACCCCGCTTCAAATTTTAAAAAAAATGACGTGGGGTTCCTCCTAAATATCCATACCAGACCCTTCAGGTCTGGGATGGATTTTAAGGGGAACCCCGGCCAAAAAAAAAATGGCGTGGGGTCCCCTTCAAAATCCATACCAGACCCTTATCCGAGCACGCAACCTGGCAGGCCGCAGGAAAAGAGGAGGGTACAAGAGCGCCCCCCCTCCTGAACCATACCAGGCCACATGCCCTCAACATTGGGAGGGTGCTTTGGGGGTCTGTGACCCCTCAAAGCACTATGTTCCCATGTTGATGGGGACAAGGGCCTCTTCCCCACAACCCTGGCCATTGGTTGTGGGGGTCTGCGGGCGGGGGGCTTATCGGAATCTGGAAGCCCCCTTTAACAAGGGGACCCCCCCAGATCCTGCCCCCCCTGTGTGAAATGGTAAGGGGGTACAAAAGTACCCCTACCATTTCACCAAAAAAGTGACAAAAATGTTAAAAATGACAGGAGACAGTCTTTGACAATTCCTTTATGTACATGTTATACCTTTTATGAACTTATTAAATCTTCCCAATTGTTCACCAATCCACTCTATCGCAATTTCGCACTTCAATTAAAGTCCCACCCCCGTTGCTCTCCTCTTTTGATCATTATAGGGATGGAAGAACATGACCTTATCAGGCCAAGTTCTTCACTCAAAGTCCCAAGGGATGGAAATAGGTGGCCTTACCAGGCCACTACTTCATTCAAAGTCCCTAAACCTCTCCTCTTTTTGCCATTGATTAGGGATGGATGTGCGTTATATTGCTTTAAGATTGCAACCTTCCAACATGTCCTGCATTGTACTGACCTTTATCTGCCTTTCCTGAGTTTATGTGCTCTATGCTTTTACTCTCTATTACCTTCTTAGCTTACATCTACAATTTTTATCTTGCCACCTGCCAATTACTCAGGCTCGTTGTTGTTGGCTTCTGGGCTGGTCGGGCAACGCTGCCGGTGGTTGGGCTCTTCCTGTCCGGGAGCTGTGACGCGCCTGGTGGCCCCTCCCCCTCCCCTCATTGGGGGGTGGATGTACCGCCACAGCGCGTCAGCGTCACGCACTCCATGTCGGACGTGCGCTCCCTCTGGATGCTTACACATTCCCTCATGTGATTTCCACACTGTCACGCTGTGTGGGCGGGGCGTTGGTGTCGGCTGACCGGGCGTATCAATGCCCTGCGGCGGCGCCTTCCGCCCTTCCCTCCTATGTGCGGCGTGACGTTGGTGGGCGGTCTCCTTGGTGGCGCCTACAAGTGGCGCTGCTCTGGCGGTGTTCACTCTCGAGGCTCCCATTTCACCGGATGTCATGTCTCACTCTATGCACCAGGTACCCTTTATTTTTTAGTTTTCATTCACTGCCTTTTCCTTCACTTATTCCCCAATGGGTTACTTTTTTTTTTTTTCTTCTTCTTTTTTCTCTTTTTTTCTCTTCACAGGTACTTGGCTTGCTTTCTGTTCTCTGTTTTTCTCCCCACCCACACTTGCACCCAGGGCCACTCCGGTCTTGGGTTCACTCCCAATCATCATCATCCTCACACTGTTCACTCTAAGTTCTGCCTACTTCTCTGGCGATCTCTCTCACTCTCCACCCTCACTCCCCACACAGATTTGCCTCGTGGGTGTCGACCCGCCCTGGATGGCGCCCTGTGGGTTGCCCCCATTGATCCGTCTACCTCAGCTCCCTGGGGGGCGATGCCTCTGAATTGGCTAGTGGAGCCCGACAGTCAGCCACCATCAAGCGAACCCCAATGCGTAAGCATGTACCCTGTGTGGGGTCTTTCTAATTACCCCACCTCTGTTTCATGTCTGCATTTATTAGACTATATTTATCTTTTCCATTTTTAGTTACCATACACGCTTGCTCTTGATGAGTGGCGATTAAGCCACGAAACGCGTAGAGCTACGAAAGTCGTGTTTTCTACAATTATACCCAAGTTTCTACAGCTGCTATATACAAATTACCCTACAGGATATTGAGGCCACCCGTCATGCAGGCATTACTCTATGTTTTATGCTTTTACATGAATTTCAAATTGGTGTACTGTGGAACCTTTTTAATGTTCATATGATTATTGTATACATATGTTGATATCATGTATTGCCAGTATCTTTTACCAATTGAACTGTTACAATTGTGTACATGTTATACCTTTTATGAACTTATTAAATCTTCCCAATTGTTCACCAATCCACTCTATCGCAATTTCGCACTTCATTTAAAGTCCCACCCCCGTTGCTCTCCTCTTTTGATCATTATAGGGATGGAAGAACATGACCTTATCAGGCCAAGTTCTTCACTCAAAGTCCCAAGGGATGGAAATAGGTGGCCTTACCAGGCCACTACTTCATTCAAAGTCCCTAAACCTCTCCTCTTTTTGCCATTAAAATCTTATTTCATCTTCTTTCTTCTGGTCTTCCTTCTTCCTTTCTTCATCCTTCGGTTTCTTCATCTTCTTCTTCCATATTCATCCATCTTCTTCCATCTTCTTCCATCTTCTTCTTCCTCCGATCCGCTTCATCTTGCTATGGTCTTCTCGTCCGGCATCTTCTTCCACGGCGTCAGCGTCGGCGTCTCTTCTTGGGCCACTCCAGATGGAAGAAGAAGATGGAAGAAGAAGAAGATGAAGAAACCGAAGGATGAAGAAAGGAAGAAGGAAGACCAGAAGAAAGAAGATGAAAGAAGATTTTAATAAAGGAATTGTCAAAGACTGTCTCCTGTCATTTTTAACATTTTTGTCACTTTTTTGGTGAAATGGTAGGGGTACTTTTGTACCCCCTTACCATTTCACACAGGGGGGGGGCGGGATCTGGGGGTCCCCTTGTTAAAGGGGGCTTCCAGATTCCGATAAGCCCCCGCCCGCAGACCCCCACAACCAATGGCCAGGGTTGTGGGGAAGAGGCCCTTGTCCCCATCAACATGGGGACATGGTGCTTTGAGGGGTCACAGACCCCCAAAGCACCCTCCCAATGTTGAGGGCATGTGGCCTGGTACGGTTCAGGAGGGGGGGCGCTCTCATCCCCCCTCTTTTCCTGCGGTCTGCCAGGTTGCGTGCTCGGATAAGGGTCTGGTATGGATTTTGAGGGTGACCCCACGCCATTTTTTTTTTTTTTTGGCCGGGGTACCCCTTAAAATCCACCCCAGACCTCAAGGGTCTGGTATGGATATTTAGGGGGAACCCCACGTCATTTTTTTTTTTTTTAATTTGAAGCGGGGTTCCCCTTAATATCCATAGCAGACCTGAAGGGACTGGTAATTGAATTTAGGGGAACCCCCACGATTTTTTTTTATTTATTTTTTAATTTTTTTTATCAATTACTTTTTTTTTATCAATGACTTTCAATGAATGACTGTTCTCTGTGTTACGGGAGCCGGCAATTCATTAGCCGCGAGTGATTTTAAAAATAGCTTTTTTTCCTGCAAAAATGACACTTTGTGCAGGGACAGTTCTAAGCATGGGAAACATGCGCCCCTTCACAGGCATACTATAGACACCCCCCAGGTACAAAATTTAAAGGAATATTACACTTTTATTGTTTCACATTAAGCATTATTAAAATCACTGCTCCTGAAAAAAACGGCCATTTAAAAAAAAATTTGCATTGATACATGTCCCCTGGGGCAGGTCCCCTGGGGCAGGTCCCCTGGGGCAGGTCCCCAAACACTTTTTATGAAAATAACTTGCATATAAGCCTTTAAAATTAGCACTTTTGATTTTGAACGTTCGAGTCCCATAGACTTTAATAGGGTTCTAAAGTTCACACGAGCTTTAGGTCTGTTCGCAGGTTCTGGTGCGAACCGAACAGGGGGGTGTTCGACTCATCCCTATACACCACCAGAAAAGTAGTAGCAACTGCACTACGGTTGCACTGTTATGTGTGCTGTGTACACCACCAGAAAAGTAGTAGCAACTGCGCTACGGGTGCATTGTATTGTATGATGTGTACACTACTAAAAAAGTAGTAGCAACTGCACTACGTTTGCACTGTATTGTGTAATGTGTACACCACCAGAAAAGTAGTAGCAACTGAACTACGGCTGCACTGTATTGTGTAATGTGTACACCACCAGAAAAGTAGTAGCAACTCCACTACGGTTGCACTGTTTTGTGTAATGTGTACACCACCAGAAAAGTAGTAGCAACTGCACTATGGTTGCACTGTATTGTGTGCACTGACCCCCGAAGGAGCTGCTGGTTTGATTTGGGCCTGCACTCTGCTAATAAACCCCACTAACTTGACTCAGTCCCCTTGACACAGCTGTGGTGCAATACAATACAGTACAATATAATATAACACAATATACCTCTATTGTCACTTCAGGATCCACTGGCTCCACCTGCTGGGAGAAAACAATACTCCACACAACGGGGTACTTAACCAAAGTATATTTTACTATAAGTATTGGCAAACAGGTGGTTACAATAATTGGGCTGTCATCACAACATAGAACGACAGAACAATGAATTTTGATAGAACATTTATAAACAATATGATTACAAGGGAGCTCCCCCTACTTTTATAGCTATGTGTGAGATCTCACTGTAAGTACACAGTCTTTAGTCTTCTTGTCTTCGCTAGCTATGATAATTCCTTATAATTTGTAATCCAAGGGATAAAGTAATTAAAGTTGAGTTAAGGATGATCCTGGTGTTGCTTCCGTAACTCTAATACAACGCTTGAGATGCGATAGTAAGTAGGCCGTATGTCTGCCTAGTGTCAGTTGGTATACTCCTCCTCCGTGGGACTATGGATCCCAGCAAGGTCTGTATATAAGTCTGACTAGATGCAAAGTTTAGTAAACTGTGGGCCGCAACCCGCTCACCAACTGGAATACTCAGTATGGTAACTTGGGTCCGGTGTTTGCGGCTTGCTTCTCTGTCAGCCGGATCCGTCACTCCATTCTGTTCCGCTGGGTGAACCCGGTCTTCCGATGCTCAACGAGTGTCTCTGGGTCTCTCCAATCCAGTCACTGAGTGTCTCTGGCACTGTCAGGTCACTCACACGATGGATCGGAGTTGCGCTCCGCAATGGCTGTAGGCCGCTTCTTCTGGGAGGCCTCCTCACAAGTCTTCACAGGCAGGCCATGCGTCCCGAAGAGAGCTAAAATGGCCGCTCGGGCTCCTTTTATGTTCTACCCAGCATGCACTGTCAGAGAGGGTGTCCATGGGTAGGTCACCCGGCATCCTGGGTAAAAAGGTCAACTCTCCAATGTAAATAACAGCCACTTCCTGTAAATAGTGCAGTGCTTTGTGAAAGCAAAAATCATTTAAGTCCACTATCAGTGTTTGGCCGCTAGATGGCGCCAAACACTAAGCCATAGAAATGTTCATAGACTTTCATTATAAAAGGCTAATACACATTAATAGACAAGGATACCAGCGCTACATATACATATATATATATATATATATATTAATACACTGCCTGAAGTAGATTAGAAATAGTACACCAGGAAATATATATATACATATATGTGTATATATATAGATATGTATATATATATTAAATACACTGCTTGAAGTAGATTAGAAATAGTAGACCACGGAATGCACTGTAGAATGTAGATCACTAGGCTACACTGACTGGATGCAGAGTGTATATATATATATATATATATATATATATATATACTAGACTGACTGTATATATATATATATATATATATATATATATATATTAAATATACTGCCACTAACTGAATAACCTGCCTGCTGAAATCTAAATCAAACTGTCTCTGTCCATGCCAACAACACTACACAGGGCTGCCGTGCATGCAGCCTTATATAGTGTGGGGCGTGGACATAGTCCCCCTGAGCAATTATGGCCCTCTTAGCAGAGGGTGCTGGGATTGGCCAAAGCATGCAGGTCAGGTGCATGCTTTGGCCAATCATCATACAGCAATGAACTGGGATCTCGCAGTGCATTATGGAGTGTTCCCACAGCGCTCGAATTTCCTGCGAACGTCCCATAATGTTTGATATTCCGCGAATGGGCAAACACCCGATGTTTCGAGTCGAACTCATGTTCGGCCCGAACGTCAAGCTCATCCCTAGTTCCCAGCAGTGCCACCTATCAGTGCCCACCAGTGTCACCTATCAGTGCCCATCAGTGCCACCTATTAGTGCCCACCAGTGCCACCTATCAGTGTCCATCGATGCTGCCAATCTGTGCCTCACCATCAGTGTCACCTGTCAGTGCCGCCTACCAGTACCTATCACTGCACATCGGTACCACCTATCAGTGCCCATCAGTGCCACCACTTAGTGCCCATCAGTGCCGCCTATCAGTGCCACCTATCAGTGCAGCCTCATCAGTGCAGCCTCATCAGTGCCCATCAG
This sequence comes from Lithobates sylvaticus, assembly GCA_028564925.1. Lineage (NCBI taxonomy): Eukaryota > Metazoa > Chordata > Amphibia > Anura > Ranidae > Lithobates > Lithobates sylvaticus. The sequence goes on along the minus strand of CM053027.1, from coordinate 501,331,825 downwards.
TGCCGTCTCAGTGTTTTGCAAAATTTTCTAACAAACTACAAAAATTTTTATTTATTTTTTCAACAATTTAGATCGTTTTTGTTTCTTTAGCAAAAAATAAAAAACCCAGTGGTAAATAATCTGTTATATATATATATGAAGTGAGGGGTATCCATTGCTATAACCTTTAACGTAGGTTTATTATTATTTATAAATTAGTCTCATCTATTTTATTATTTATTATTTAAATTTTTAGTCCCATCTGTAGGCAGACCATGTACTGCGAAAGGTAAAAGAACGGGATTGTTCTGTGGGCTTGTTTGCCTGCCTGTGAGCGGAAGAGCGACGCACATTGAATGGAAGACAGAGGACTGGATGTCTCTGCTTTAGTTCCGCTCGTTCCGCGCACGGTCACACGCTAAGTCAGGTTATATGGTGTCGCCCACATATTTTAAATGGACCTATTAGTGATGTTGTGGGCATTTGCCCCACTTCAATATGGCGTTCGCACACACAAACGGTTTGATGTACCGCCCACACTCCCAGCAAGCCAATCAATAGGAGAAAGGGCAATTGCCCTATTCAAATATGGCGACCGGGAGCTCAGAAGAGGGTGGGTCTAGGACTGCAGTGTGTTTAATAGGCGGTGAGTCAGCACGCCGCCCGTGCCCCAGGAAGAAGTCATCTTGTGACGAAACGACGTAGGGTGAGCGGCGTGCTGACGTCACCTCCATTCCCCGTCCATCCAGGAAGCGACGGGCAGCAAGAGAGAGAGAGAGAGCCGGCCGGCTCGACATTGCTTTTAACACTTGCCTATTGACTGCATTCCAAATGTAAGTGCGATATGGTTTTTTTTTATATGAATAAAAATTTTTAAAGCAATATTGCGCTATGGATACCCGTTTGTTTTCCATGTAAACGCTTGTGGAAGAGAGCAAGGAATACCTAGACAGGACCTTTAAGTGTACCCATATTCTGTGAGAGATACTTGGAAGACCCCGGATAGAGACCCAGGCAGGGGGATATGCCACAGGCCCTTTTGATCTCTCTCACACACAGACAGATACAGTAAATAAATACCACCAAAAGAAAGCTCTATTTGTGTGAAAAAATTATAACAATTTCATATGGGTACAGTGTTGCATGACCGTGCAGTTGTCATTCAAAGTGCGACAGCGCTGAAAGCTGAAAATTGACCTGGGCAGGAAGGGGGTTTAAGTGCCCAGTAGACAAGTGGTTAAAAAAATATATCAGAAGCCATGTTTTGAAGCAAGTGTAAACGAGCCCTTAAAGTGGAACTTTAGTCCAAAAATTAAGTCCTGCTAGATCACTTCGGGTTGGCCCCTTTTGCAGGTATAGCTATGTAAAACATTAAAAAATAAGTGTCTATACTGTTTACAATCCAGTAAAACACTGTCTCACCCTGCTCTGCACATGCTCAGTTGCTCTCTATTTTTAGGCTCTGCCAAGTTTGTAGAGGCCGATCTGCTGACAGTCTTAAAACCATCCTATACCTGTTTGATCTGCAACTACCAAGGTGCTGCACATGTGATCAGTTACGGCACCAGCCATTTGATGGTTTGACAGTTTGGTTGAGGACACAAACAAATGTGACAGTTAGCTATCCTGGCTTTCCAGCAATGTAAAAAAAAAAATTGAAACCGTTAAACCGATGGGTCCGGCAAGAAGAAACAGGAGCAATGCTGGAACACGCACACACTAATTTTGGGAGAATAATTATTAATTATTAATGTGGAATGTATGTTCCTTGCTAAAGAACATTCTTTTTTAATCAAGTTGTTATAGGTAAAGTTCTGCTTTAATGACCAATAGGGGACATGTCTTTTTACATAGGCTCATGTGGGCACAGATTCATATTAAAGTAGTATTAAATCCTAAATTATTTAAAGAAATTACAGCAGCTTACCCCAGCACTTATGTTGTATGCTGAAACTTCATTTTTAGAATCTTGACTGGCAGCCTGTTCTTGGAAGGCTCCATTGCCTTGCAGGATCCTATGGAGCCACTCTTGTATGGAACACTCTCTGTGCCAGAGGGGCTTTCTGTGCATACTCCCCAACCAGAAGTTCAGGGAAGCAACATAAAGCAAGTTGGCGGCCGCCGGTTTCAAATAGACAAAGCTGTAGTTCTGGACTTTCTGAAAGAAATATTTAATGTTCTATGCTCAACTGAACTATACAGATATAGTTATAATAGAAAAGGTGAGGCTTTAGTCACTTCAGCCCCGGAAGATTTTCCCACTTAATGACCAGGCCATTTTTTGTGATACGGCACAAAATTGTCCTTTTTTCCCCCACAAATAGAGCTTTCTTTTGGTGGTATTTGATCTCCTCTGCCGTCTTTTATTTTTTGTGCTATAAACAATAAAAGAGCGACAATTTTTAAAAAATATATATTTTTTACTTTTTGCTATATTAACTGCATGCCGACCGCCGGCTGTCAAATGACGGCCAGGCGGCGCGGCTCTCATTGTGGGAGGGCGTCATATGACGTCCTCCCATTTAAGCAGGGAATGCGCGCCATCGTGCGCGCGCATCCCTGTTCCTTCATTGGCGGTGTGTCACGGAGACAACGCTCGCCACCGAGGGGGGTGAACAGCCATAGGTCATGGCTGTTTACCACGTCACGGCCGATCACAGATGGTTCTACTCCGTGTACGGCGCTTGCGCGTGATCGCGAGCGGGCTGCGCGTGCACGTTGGTGGCGGCGTGTTCCCGGGAACACTGCTCGTCACCGACCCGGTAAACAGCCATTGGCCATCGGCCATCAGAGTACCCGAGTACCTGTCACCAGGTCATCAGAGTACCCGAGTACCTGTCCCAGTCCATCAGAGTACCCGAGTACCTGTCCCAGTCCATCAGAGTACCCGAGTACCTGTCACAGTTCATCTGAGTACCTGTCACAGTCCATATGAGTACCTGATTACCTGTCACAGTTCATCTGAGTACCTGTCAGTCCATCTGAGTACCTGTCACAGTCCATATGAGTACCTGAGTACCTGTCACAGTTCATCTGAGTACCTGTCAGTCCATCTGAGTACCTGTCACAGTCCATATGAGTACCTGAGTACCTGTCACAGTTCATCTGAGTACCTGTCAATCCATCTGAGTACCTGAGTACCTGTCACAGTCCATATGAGTACCCGAGTACCTGTCACACTCCATATGAGTACCCGAGTACCTGAGTACCTGTCATAGTCCATATGAGTACCTGAGTACCTGTCACCACCCTTCAGAGTACCCGAATACCAGTCACCAGGCCATAAGAGTACCAGAGTACCTGTCACCAGGCCATCAGAATACCCAAGTACCTGTCACCAGGCCATCAGAGTACCCGAGTACCTGTCACCAGATCATCAGAGTACCCGAGTACCTGTCCCAGTCATTCAGAGTACCTGAGTACCTGTCCCAGTCCATCAGAGTACCCGAGTACCTGTCCCAGTCATTCAGAGTACCTGAGTACCTGTCCCAGTGCATCTGAGTACCTGTCACAGTCCATATGAGTACCTGAGTACCTGTCACAGTTCATCTGAGTACCTGAGTGCCTGAGTACCTGTCAGTCCATCTGAGTACCTGTCACAGTCCATATGAGTACCTGAGTACCTGTCACAGTTCATCTGAGCACAGAGTACCTGTCACAGTCCATATGAGTACCTGAGTACCTGTCACAGTCCATACGAGTACCCGAGTATCTGAGTACCTGTCATAGTCCATATGAGTACCTGAGTACCTGTCACCGCCCTTCAGAGTACCCGAATACCAGTCACCAGGCCATCAGAGTACCAGAGTACCTGTCACCAGGCTATCAGAGTACCTGAGTACCTGTCACCAGGCCATCAGAGTACCCCGAGTACCTGTCACCAGGCAATCAGAGTACCCGAGTACCTGTCCCAGTCCATCAGAGTACCCGAGTACCTGTCCCAGTCATTCAGAGTACCTGAGTACCTGTCCCAGTGCATCTGAGTACCTGTCACAGTCCATATGAGTACCTGAGTACCTGTCACAGTTCATCTGAGTACCCGAGTGCCTGAGTACCTGTCAGTCAATCTGAGTACCTGTCACAGTCCATATGAGTACCTGAGTAGCTGTCACAGTTCATCTGAGCACAGAGTACCTGTCACAGTCCATATGAGTACCTGAGTACCTGTCACAGTCCATACGAGTACCCGAGTATCTGAGTACCTGTCATAGTCCATATGAGTACCTGAGTACCTGTCACCGCCCTTCAGAGTACCCGAATACCAGTCACCAGGCCATCAGAGTACCAGAGTACCTGTCACCAGGCTATCAGAGTACCTGAGTACCTGTCACCAGGCCATCAGAGTACCCGAGTACCTGTCACCAGGCAATCAGAGTACCCGAGTACCTGTCACCAGCCCATCAGAGCACCCAAGTACCTATCTGCAGCCCATCAGACTACCCGCGTACCTATTTGCAGCCCATGCCTCATAGAATATACGTGGGGGTGTTTGCTTTCCATATTGGGGTCATTTTGTGGGTAATTCCAGGACCTTCAAAAGTGTAATAGGTAGGAATGAAATGAGATGTGTAATTTATGCTCCTAGAACGCCTGAAGGTACTACTTCAATGTTCGGCCTCTGTATGTGGCCAGGCTGTGTAAAAGTCTCACACATGTGGTATCGTCATACTCGGGAAGAGTAGCAGAATGTATTTTGGGGTGTAATTTGTTGTATGCGTATGCTGTGTGTGAGAAATAACCTGCTCTATCGCAGTTCAGTTTCTGCGGTTCTGGTATATCGCATTAATTCAATTAGGACCCGTTATTCTAATATTTCGCCATTTTGCGGTTATGTAGCGGTGAATCAGAGCGAGGCAGCGGTGGAACGCATGCCTCGCTTGTGTACCGCACCGAGCATGTTGACTTTAGAGGGGGCGGTAACTTTGCCAACCACAAGCAAGGATAGCTGCAGACATGCCACCCAAACGCCCATCATCTAAGGCTACGGCTTCTGGTGAGCCAAAAAAGAAGAGGAAGTTCCTCACAATTATGGAGAAGGTGAAACTTCTTGACATGATAAAGGAAGGACAGAGTTATGCTGCTGTAGCCCGCCATTATGGTATGAATGAGTCAACGATTCGCTACATCAAGAAGGATGAGAAGAATATCAGGGCAACTTCTGCACTGTCCATCAACCAAGCTGCAAAAAGAGTTGTTTCTTCCCGCAATAAAAACATTGTTAGGATGGAAACTGCGTTGGCCATTTTGATCCAATTGGATTGGATTGCAGAAAAAAAACATCACATTGGATGGTAACACCATCAGAACTCAGGCAAAGAAGCTGTACGACACTTTTGCCAATCAAGGAGGCTCTGAAGGAGGCTCTGCCGCAGCTGAACAGTCAGACAGCGACAATCCTGATCAGCCTTCTAGTACATCAGGAGGTTTTTCTGCCAGCAAGGGATGGTTTGACCAAATTTGAAGGGTTCTCTCCTGACGACATTCATCATTCAGCTGTGGACAAGGCAATTAGGCTGGCAAAGTTGCTAGGAGGTGAAGGTTTTCAGGATATGACCCAGGACGACGTCAATGACCTAATTGAAACCCATTCAGCTCCACTAGCCGATGAGGATCTGACAGAACTCACCAAGTCAGCGAGTGACACCCCAAGTACCTCCACGGCCACCTCTGATGTAGAATTGGAGGTTCTGGAGCAGCAAAAAGACAACCCACCTACACCTGAAGAAGCTCCTGCTGAACCTGCGCCTTCCGAAGAACAGTAGCTGCTCTTATTTGCTTATTTGCTGCTTATACTGTAGTCATCTTTTTTTCTGCTGAGTACAGTACTGTACATACAATACTGTACTCTATTTTTTACTTTACAGTATACTGTTAACACAATATTTTTGTGTGATCTCTCTCTCTCTAACTTTTATGTGTTTCTATTGCTTAAAAGTGTGTCTAACGACCTTTAAATGCTATTAAAAAGTTAATAAAACATGCCTAGGGTGTATTTAAATAGGGTCTTTCCATTTCACGTTTTTTCACTTTTCGCGGGTGGGTCCGGAACGTAACCCCGCGATGGAGGGGGGTTTACTGTAATATGACAATTTTGTAAATAAATTAAAAAAAAAAAAATAAATTCTTAATTTTGCAAAGAATTGTGGGAAAAAATTACAAATTTAAAAAAACTCACCATGCTACTTACTTAATACCTTTTGGAATGTCTACTTTCTAAAAAGGGGGTCATTTGGGGGGTATTTGTACTTTCCTGACTTGTTAGTGTCTCAAGAAACGAGAAACATCTGATGTACTGAAGGCCTGATCATGTGATCAATTTTCAGTGATTGGCACCATAGTTTGTAGACTCTATAACTTTCTCAAAGACCAAATAATATACACTAATTTGGGTTATTTTTACAAAATATATGTAGCAGTATAAATTTTCGCCAAAATGTATGAAGAAAAATTACTAATTAGCAAAATTGTATGACAGAAACAAAGAAATAGGCATTTTTTTCACAAAATGTAAGTTATTTTTTATTTATAGCACAAAAAAAAAAAAAAAAAAACACTAGTGTTTAAATACCACCAAATGAAAGCTCTATTTGTGTGAAAAAAAGGACGCAAGTTTCATATGGGTACTGTACCCATATGACTGAGTAATTGTCATTCAAATGTGAGAGCGCTGAAAGCTGAAAATTGGTCTGGACAAGAAGGGGGTGCAAGTGCACTGTATTGAGGAGGTTAAATATCCCCCAAAAAAAACAAAAATTCTTCATCAGTTTAGGCCAATATGTATTCTTGTACATGTTTTTGGTATATTGATTGGTTTGTGCAAACAGTTATAGCGTCTACAAAATAGGGAATAGATTTATGGCTTTTTTATTATTTATTATTATTTGTTTTTTTTACTAGTAATAGTGGTGATTTGTAGTGGGACTACGACATTGCAGCAGACAGATCGGACACTTTTGACACTTTTTTGGGACCATTGACTTTAATACCACGATCAGTGCTATAAAAATGCACTGATTACTGTGTAAATGCCACTGGTGGGGAAGGGGTTAAAACTAGGGGGAGATCAAGGGGTTAAAAGTGTTCCCTCGTGTGTGTTTCTAACTGGGGGGGGGGGGGTGGGTATATTGGAATCACTAGAGGAGGAGACAGATCGCTGTTCCTGATTAGTAGGAACAGCAGATCTGTCTCTCCTCTTCTGTCAGAATGGGGTGTGTTTACATACACACATCCCTGTTCTGGCTCTTGTGCCCGCGATCGTGGGTGGCCGCCAGACATCGCGGCTGCCGGCCACGCGCATCGGGTCCCCTCACCGTGCCTGCTATCCCCCTTAAAGGTGCCGACGTACACCTACGGTGATTTGCGGGAACAAGCCGACCTACCGCAGTATGACAGCGGCTGGTCAGCAAGTGGTTAATTACATCCACGTGTATTGTACAGTACTGAAGCCAAAGACAAGCAGGCAACTAGAATCCTTGTAAGGCCTCTTGCAGCTTGAAAAAGCTCAGTACAGCTTTTTTTTTTTTACTGATCTAAAATACAGCCCATTAATTATAATGTGCCATGCACACAGTAGCGTAAAAAAATTAATAAATAGAAAAATCTGCTTTTTTTGGTGATTAATTCATGTCTCATGCGTGCAAATACGCGTGAATGTGCACAAATGTGTGCAAATGCTTATTTACATATTGTGCAGAAAGAGAACGCGAGAATACGATTGCGTGCATTTGTCGAAAATGCCCGGGAAATTGCGCAAGCGCATATACGCAAAAATACATACAAAAATATAAATCTGAAAAAGTAGATGCTCAAACAGGAGTATCATGTGCAAGAGGCCTACAAAGAGCAGCAATGGCAGCCCTGTTTTTATCTCACACAACTATACATCTCTATGACCTGCAGAGGGCACTGCTGCTAAAGATATAAGCTGCAGTCAGTCTCAGAACTCATTCCCATTGACATTTATAATTGGCAAGTATGATCAGCTCTGTGCCACATTTGCTGATCACAGAGCATAGCTTAGGCTGGCCATTAAGGATGAGTTCAGGCGTGTAAGCAAACCCGCACATGCAGAGCCCGCCAGGAAGTCGGCCTGCACAGCGCTAATCGCAGGCAGTGAGACATTTTCCCAATCCACGGCTGCAGAGATCGAGAAAGGTCTCACTGCCTGTGATTAGCGCTGTGCAGTGCCGACTTTCTGGTGGGCTCTACACGTGCGGGTTGCGAACACGCCTGAGCTCATCCTTACTGGCAATACAATATACAATTTCCTTATTCAACTTCCTTTAGATTTACCCACAATTATGTAGCGCAAGGGCCTGCCTGATTGCATACAAACTGAAAGTGTTTAGGTTCGACCTCATATTATATGGTTTTGGTAAATCTAAGCTGTACCGGTGTATACACCGCTCCCAAACCGCCCTGCCCATTGGAATGCATGGGCAGTGTTTCCGAAGCACCTGAAAAGCGATTCGGAAGTGCCGCAACACGGGCACTTTTAACCCCTTCTTCAGCCGCTAGTGGGGGTTAAAAGCTCCCGGCAAGCGGTCCGAAAGAGAAGAACTTTATTAAAACCAGCAACTGTTGGGATAATGAACACTTTGGTCAGGAGGAACGGGTCAAGAATAAGTAATGTATAAAACAATATATAGTATGCAGGATCAGGACGAGCCCACCTAGTTCATATCAGATTCCCCTCTTACAACAAGAATTCCCATCAGAGTTCCCTCTCAGAGTGCCCCTTCCTGTTACATCAGGGTCCCTAAAGTCACCTTCCTTACGTCAGGGTCCCCAGGGTAAAGTAATTAAAGAGTATTAGGGTAATCCCCCTAATATCAGGGTCCCAAGAGTCCCCCTACATCAGGGTCCTCAGAGTCCCTCCCTTAAATTAGTGTCCCCAGAATTTCCCTAGTTACATCAGGGTCCCCCGCTTGCATCAGGGTCACCCCTCCTCCTTTCATCAGGGTCCCCAGAGCCACCTCCCTTTTACGTCAGGGACATGCCATACATCAGAATCCCAAGAGCCATCCACTTAACATCAGGGTCCCCAGAGTCATCCTCTTTACACCAGTGTACCCAGAGTTATCCCCCTTACATCACGGTCCTCAGAGCCACCCCACCTTACTTCAGGGACCCCCTTACATCTGGGTCCACAAAGCCACCCCGTTTATACTAAGGTCCCCAGAGTATCCCTCTTTAAATTTGGAACCCCAGAGCCTCTTCCCTTACATCAGGGGTCCCAGAGCCTCCTTCCTTACATCAGGGTCTCCAGAGTCACCTCTCTTGCATCATGGTTCCCAGAGCCACCCCACCTTACTTCAGGGACCCCCTTATATCAGGCTCCACAAAGCCACCCTGTTTACATCAAGGTCCCCAGAGTATCCCCCTTAAATCAGGAACCTCAGAGCCCCCCTCTTTGCAGCAGGGTTCCCAGAACCCCCATCCTTACATCAGGGTTCCCAGAGCCATCCCTTTTGCACCATGGTTCCCAGAGCCCCCCTCCTTACATCAAGGTTCCCAGAGCCCCCCTACATCAGGGTTCCCAGAGTCACCTCTCTTAACATCAGGGTCCCCATAATCAATATCTTTTACATTAGTGTCCCCAGAACCCTCAAATACTGAATCAGGGTCTTAAGAGTTAACCTTACTTGCTTTGCTTCAGTGTCCACCCCTTCCCATCACAGTGCAGCCTGCAACTACGAGAAAGCTGAGAGGCAGGGTACTGGCAGCAAGCTGGAGCCAATGGTGGATTTACTGTTTTTGCAGAATCTAGAAACTGTTCACCATTAACAAAAAAAATACCCATCACTCTTCAGTCTAAGGAAGAGAGACAGGTGCATCCTGGGAACTTAGGCTTCATCTGAGGGACCAGCAATCAGAGAACATATTGGACTAAAACTTGCATCCCCTAAATGCAACATCATCGATGAGAAATACTTATCACCATCTACAGCCTAGTTTCTTCATTGTATTTCTGTAGACTTTATATATTGATTGTTGGTGGATAGAGGGCGCTAATGTATAAACTAGCAAAAATACTAAGGTAAACACCTGTGAATACAGTGAAGTTCCAACTAAAAAATACTCTGTAAAAATGCTTGATTAGCACATTAAAAACATATGTGACATTGGTGATTTGACACACTGCAGAAAGAATATATAGAATGGAAAAGTCCCAATAAATAGTAAGCATAATGATAATGTGAACACTGAAATCTTCTTGGTGTGTAGAGAATCTTCTATATGATTAGTGGAAAAATCCTTCACCAGGAAAAGGAAACGACATCCCACAGTGCCAGACAAATAGTCTGCTTACCAGATGTATTGGACTTCTTTATTTAAAAAGAAAGTCGTGAAGGCCTGTGCAGGATTGTGCCTGCTCACATACGGAGACTGTGTCTTAATGGAAAAAACCTTCTTCCCAGATGATCACGTATGGGACATAGAAAAACCAATACATGCTTCCATAGCATGATACGGTTTATTAAAACGAATTAAAAAACATAGACAGAAAGCCAAATGGCCCCTTACATTTGTTGGTACTCACCCGGCACTGGGGCTGCTCGTTTTGCTGTTGAGATGTAGGGCATACGAGCCGTGAACCACCTCCGTGGTCGGCGTGCGTTCCACACGAAAGACGAAAAACAGCCAGAGAACTGGAAGCCGGAAGTGGGATCAGGAACACGTGACCAAGGTGACGCTCTGACGTACGTTTCGTATAAACGTCTTCAGGGATGCGTACTTTGGTCACTAAGCAACGGTCCTTTATAGTGGAAGAAAGGGGCGGGTTGCAGGACATAGGCTTTGGCGCCACCAGATCGGCCATAGCGTCCATCCATCAGCAACCAAAGTTACATAATAATCAACAGACATGTTGATAAACGAGAAAAACAAATAAAACTTTACAAAAAAACTTTAAAAGGAAACCCTTATGATCAAGGGAAAACCGACATTGTGTTAATTCCACAATGAACGTAAAAGCGGGGGGGGGGGGGGGGGGGGCGCTTTAGCAGGTTGCAGCCGCAGTGTCGGTGTACATCATGCCTGGTAGTGGTGCTTGCTGCACCCACTATCTCTGCATAACCTAGCTCCCTCATATTTGTATTAAATTATTGACAATGCACAATGCTAATACAATGCTAACTATACAGTGCTATAAACATACTAAATGGGTATATTGTATTGTTATGTTAGGCACAAAACCATGGTATCTGTCCTAAACCAACTTTCCCATCAGGCCTAATGATAGTTTTGCAATCTAGAGTAACCCAACACCCTAGATGAGCTTGGCTAATCGCCAACAAAAAAGAGGGAAGCAATACTTGGCAAACAATACTATGATGCCTCATATTGGTGTGAAAAAAAAAATATTCTATATACAGATCTGGGGGCGGGGATGGATAATTAATCATTAGTTATGAAACAATTTAAATCAATTTCGATGTTTAACCCCTAGGG
>CM053027.1:501301097-501320271 GCA_028564925.1 Lithobates sylvaticus | reverse complement strand
TGCCAGCAAGGGATGGTTTGACCACTTCCAGAAACGCTATGCAAGGTGAAGCTGCATCTGCCGACAAACAAGCTGCTGCAAGGTAAACCAATGAGACCTTCAAGAGTATCATTGAGGAGGGTGGGTACCAACCAGTGCAAGTCTTTAATATGGATGAGACCGGCTTGTTCTGGAAGAGAATGCCCAAACGGACCTACATCATGAAGGAGGAAGCCCGAGCACCTGGATTCAAGGCTTAAAAGGACAGAGTAACCTTGGTTATGTGTGGAAATGCTGCTGGGTTTATGATCAAGCCAGCCCTGATCTACAAGGCCAAGAACCCCAGAGCACTGAAGAATAAAAACAAGAACCAGCTACCAGTCCATTGGATGCATAACAGTAAGGCTTGGATGACTAAAATCCACTGAGTGGTTCCATAATTGTTTCATCCACCTACCTCTGTCTACCTTGCCCAACTTGGCATTGATTTTAAGGTGCTTCTGCTGATGGATAATGCAGGAGGCCACGCCATGGATCTATCATATGAAGGAGTGCAAGTTGAGTTCCTTCCAACCAACACCACGTCTTTAATTCAGCCCATGGACCAGGGTGTGATACGAGCATTCAAGGCGCTGTACACTCGCAACTCCTTGAATCATCTTGTCGAATCCATGAACAATGATGAAAATTTCAATTTGAAGGACTACTGGTGTAATTACACCATTACAACCTGTCTGGAGAACATACAAAAGGCCCTCAAGGAGATGAAGAAGTAGACTGTGCATGCCTGTTGGAAGAAGCTTTGGCCAGACATTATTCACAATTATGAAGGGTTCTCTCCTGACGACATTCATCATTCAGCTGTGGACAAGGCAATTAGGCTGGCAAAGTTGCTAGGAGGTGAAGGTTTTCAGGATATGACCCAGGACGACGTCAATGACCTAATTGAAACCCATTCAGCTCCACTAGCCGATGAGGATCTGACAGAACTCACCAAGTCAGCGAGTGACACCCCAAGTACCTCCACGGCCACCTCTGATGTAGAATTGGAGGTTCTGGAGCAGCAAAAAGACAACCCACCTACACCTGAAGAAGCTCCTGCTGAACCTGCGCCTTCCGAAGAACAGTAGCTGCTCTTATTTGCTTATTTGCTGCTTATACTGTAGTCATCTTCTTTTCTGCTGAGTACAGTACTGTACATACAATACTGTACTCTATTTTGTACTGTACAGTATACTGTTAACACAATATTTTTGTGTGATCTCTCTCTCTCTAACTTTTATGTGTTTCTATTGCTTAAAAGTGTGTCTAACGACCTTTAAATGCTATTAAAAAGTTAATAAAACATGCCTAGGGTGTATTTAAATAGGGTCTTTCCATTTCACGTTTTTTCACTTTTCGCGGGTGGGTCCGGAACGTAACCCCCGCGATGGAGGGGGGTTTACTGTAATATGACAATTTTGTAAATAAATACAAAAAAAAAAAAAAAAAAATTCTTAATTTTGCAAAGAATTGTGGGAAAAAATTACAACTTAAAAAAACTCACCATGCTACTTACTTAATACCTTGGAATGTCTACTTTCTAAAAAGGGGGTCATTTGGGGGGTATTTGTACTTTCCTGACTTGTTAGTGTCTCAAGAAACGAGAAACATCTGATGTACTGAAGGCCTGATCATGTGATCAATTTTCAGTGATTGGCACCATAGTTTGTAGACTCTATAACTTTCACAAAGACCAAATAATATACACTAATTTGGGTTATTTTTACCAAATATATGTAGCAGTATAAATTTTCGCCAAAATGTATGAAGAAAAATTACTAATTAGCAAAATTGTATGACAGAAACAAAGAAAAATACCACCAAAAAGAAAGCTCTATTTGTGTGAAAAAAAGGACGCAAGTTTCATATGGGTACTGTACCCATATGGCTGAGTAATTGTCATTCAAACTGTGAGAGCGCTGAAAGCTGAAAATTGGTCTGGACAAGAAGGGGGTGCAAGTGCACTGTATTGAGGAGGTTAAATATCCCCCAAAAAAAAAAAAAATTCTTCATCAGTTTAGGCCAATATGTATTCTTGTACATGTTTTTGGTATATTGATTGGTTTGTGCAAAAGTTATAGCGTCTACAAAATAGGGAATAGATTTATGGCATTTTTATTATTTATTATTATTTGTTTTTTTTACTAGTAATAGTGGTGATTTGTAGTGGGACTACGACATTGCAGCAGACAGATCGGACACTTTTGACACTTTTTTGGGACCATTGACTTTAATACCACGATCAGTGCTATAAAAATGCACTGATTACTGTGTAAATGCCACTGGTGGGGAAGGAGTTAACACTAGGGGGAGATCAAGGGGTTAAATGTGTTCCCTCGTGTGTGTTTCTAACTGTGGGTATATTGGAATCACTAGAGGAGGAGACAGATCGTTGTTCCTGATTAGTAGGAACAGCAGATCTGTCTCTCCTCTTCTGTCAGAATGGGGTGTGTTTACATACACACATCCCTGTTCTGGCTCTTGTGCCCGCGATCGTGGGTGGCCGCCAGACATCGCGGCTGCCGGCCACGTGCATCGGGTCCCCTCACCGTGCCTGCTATCACCCTTAAAGGTGCCGACGTACACCTACGGTGATTTGCGGGAACAAGCCGACCTACCGCAGTATGACAGCGGCTGGTCAGCAAGTGGTTAATTACATCCACGTGTATTGTACAGTACTGAAGCCAAAGACAAGCTGGCAACTAGAATCCTTGTAAGGCCTCTTGCAGCTTGAAAAAGCTCAGTACAGCTTTTTTTTTTTTTACTGATCTAAAATACAGCCCATTAATTATAATGTGCCATGCACACAGTAGCGTAAAAAAATTAATAAATAGAAAAATCTGCTTTTTTTGGTGATTAATTCATGTCTCATGTGTGCAAATACGCGTGAATGTGCACAAATGTGTGCAAATGCTTATTTACATATTGTGCAGAAAGAGAACGCGAGAATACGATTGCGTGCATTTGTGCGAAAATGCCCGGGAAATTGCGCAAGCGCATATACGCAAAAATACATACAAAAATATAAATCTGAAAAAGTAGATGCTCAAACAGGAGTATCATGTGCAAGAGGCCTACAAAGAGCAGCAATGGCAGCCCTGTTTTTATCTCACACAACTATACATCTCTATGACCTGCAGAGGGCACTGCTGCTAAAGATATAAGCTGCAGTCAGTCTCAGAACTCATTCCCATTGACATTTATAATTGGCAAGTATGATCAGCTCTGTGCCACATTTGCTGATCACAGAGCATAGCTTAGGCTGGCCATTAAGGATGAGTTCAGGCGTGTAAGCAAACCCGCACATGCAGAGCCCGCCAGGAAGTCGGCACTGCACAGCGCTAATCGCAGGCAGTGAGACATTTTCCCAATCCACGGCTGCAGAGATCGAGAAAGGTCTCACTGCCTGTGATTAGCGCTGTGCAGTGCCGACTTTCTGGTGGGCTCTACACGTGCGGGTTGCGAACACGCCTGAGCTCATCCTTACTGGCAATACAATATACAATTTCCTTATTCAACTTCCTTTAGATTTACCCACAATTATGTAGCGCAAGGGCCTGCCTGATTGCATACAAACTGAAAGTGTTTAGGTTCGACCTTATATTATATGGTTTTGGTAAATCTAATGCCTCGTACACACGTAGAGACTTTTGCCGGCGGACCTAGTCCAGCGGACAATCCCGCGGGACTTTCCGGCTAGGTCCGCTGGACTTTCCAAGGGTGTGGACTTGCCCACACACGCACGGACTTCTCCAGCGGATAATCCGCCGGCCAAAAGTCCGCGGGACTTTTGAAAATGAACGGACTTGCCCACACACGGAGCAGTCCGTTCATTTCGAACGTAACTTCAGGTTACGTAGCTAGCGTAGGCAGTAAATGCCGCCGCGCTAGCTCCGCAAGCTGGCATGGATTTAAAGGGAATCCCCACGCCGAAAAAACGGCGTGGGGGTTCCCCCCAAATCCATGTCAGACCCTCATCCGAGCACGCAGCCTGGCAGGCCAGGAAAGGGGTGGGGACGAACGAGCGCCCCCCCCCCTCCTGAGCCGTACCAGGCCGCGTGCCCTCAACATGGGGGGTGCCCTGGGGAAAGGGGGGCCGTGCGGCCCCCCCACCCCAAAGCACCTTGTCCCCATGTTGATGAGGACAAGGGCCTCTTCCCGACAACCCTGGCCGTTGGTTGTCGGGGTCTGCGGGCGGGGGCTTATCGGAATCTGGGAGCCCCCTTTAATAAGGGGGCCCCCAGATACCGGCCCCCCACCCTATGTGAATGAGTATGGGGTACGATGTACCCCTACCCATTCACCTAAGGTGTAAAATGTAAAGTACAAAAACACACACACTTTTGAAAAAATATTTTATTGCACTGCTCCGGGGGTCTTCTTCCGTCTTGGGGGTCTTCTCGCCGGACTCCTCCGCTCTCTTCTGCTCTTTTACCTAGCTCTTTCACGAGGGGAGGAGTCCGGCTACCTTCTTCGTCGTCGCCGCCGTCGTCTGGGGGTCTCGATCCGCCTTCGGGGGTCTTCCGGGGGTCTCTTCTGTTCTTGCGGCGGTCGTCGTCTTCCGCGCCGCTGGCGCCTTCTCCTTCTTCTTGTCCTTCTTGTTCTTCTTCTTCTTCCGATGTTGACCCGACGCTCTCTCTGCCCGGAATGCCTGTGCCGATCTGCGCTCGGACTTATATAGGGACATGGGGGACAGGGTCACATGCACATGTCACATGGTGACCCCGCCCCCTTGTGTTGTCACAGTCCCGGAGGATGCTGGGACTGTGACATCGCAAGGGGGCGGGGTCACCATGTGACATGAACATGTGACCCTGTCCCCCATGTCCCTATATAAGTCCGAGCGCAGATCGGCACAGGCATTCCGGGCAGAGACAGCGACGGGTCAACATCGGAAGAAGAAGAAGAACAAGAAGGACAAGAAGAAGGAGAAGGCGCCGGCGGCGCGGAAGACGACGACCGCCGCAAGAACAGAAGAGACCCCCGGAAGACCCCCGAAGGCGGATCGAGACCCCCAGACGACGGCGGCGACGACGAAGAAGGTAGCCGGACTCCCCTCGCTCGGTAAAAGAGCTTGGTAAATGGCGGGGGAGTCCGGCGAGAAGACCCCCAAGACGGAAGAAGACCCCCAAAGGCGGATCGAGACCCCCAGACGGCGGCGACGACGAAGAAGGTAGCCGGACTTCCCCCGCTCGGTAAAAGAGCTTGGTAAATGGCGGGGAGTCCGGCGAGAAGACCCCCAAGACGGAAGAAGACCCCCGGAGCAGTGCAATAAACTATTTTTTCAAAAGTGTGGGTGTTTTTTTTTTACTTTACATTTTACACCTTAGGTGAATGGGTAGGGGTACATCGTACCCCATACTCATTCACATAGGGTGGGGGGCCGGGATCTGGGGGCCCCCTTATTAAAGGGGGTTCCCAGATTCCGATAAGCCCCCGCCCGCAGACCCCGACAACCAATGGCCAGGGTTGTCGGGAAGAGGCCCTTGTCCTCATCAACATGGGGACAAGGTGTTCCTTTCCCCAGGGCACCCCCCATGTTGAGGGCACGCGGCCTGGTACGGCTCAGGAGGGGGGGGGGGCGCTCGTTCGTCCCCACCCCTTTCCTGGCCTGCCAGGCTGCGTGCTCGGATGAGGGTCTGACATGGATTTGGGGGGAACCCCCACGCCGTTTTTTCGGCGTGGGGAGTCCCTTTAAATCCATGCCAGGTCACGGAGCTAGCGCGGCGGCAGTAACTGCCTACGCTAGCTACGTAACCTGAAGTCACGTGCTAAATGAACGGACTTGCCGATGAGCGGCAAGTCCCTTCATTTCAAAAGTCCCGCGGACTTGCCCACTAACGGCGGGATTGTCCGCTGGACTTCCAAGTCCAGCGGATAATTTGAAAACAAAACTTCAAACTTTAGTCTGCCGTACTTTGGCGCCAAAAAGTCCGCCGGCGCCCACACACGAGGGGATTATCCGCTGGACTTCAGTCCAGAGGATAATCCCGCGGGATTGTCCCTTCGTGTGTACGCGGCATTAGCTGTACCGGTGTATACACCGCTCCCAAACCGCCCCTGCCCATTGGAATGCATGGGCAGTGTTTCCGAAGCACCTGAAAAGCGATTCGGAAGTGCCGCAACACGGGCACTTTTAACCCCTTCTTCAGCCGCTAGTGGGGGTTAAAAGCTCCCGGCAAGCGGTCCGAAAAAGAAGAACTTTATTAAAACCAGCAACTGTTGGGATAATGAACACTTTGGTCAGGAGGAACGGGTCAAGAATAAGTAATGTATAAAACAATATATAGTATGCAGGATCAGGACGAGCCCACCTAGTTCATATCAGATTCCCCTCTTACAACAAGAATTCCCATCAGAGTTCCCTCTGAGAGTGCCCCTTCCTGTTACATCAGGGTCCCTAAAGTCACCTTCCTTACGTCAGGGTCCCCAGGGTAAAGTAATTAAAGAGTATTAGGGTAATCCCCCTAATATCAGGGTCCCAAGAGTCCCCCTACATCAGGGTCCTCAGAGTCCCTCCCTTAAATTAGTGTCCCCAGAATTTCCCTAGTTACATCAGGGTCCCCCGCTTGCATCAGGGTCACCCCTCCTCCTTTCATCAGGGTCCCCAGAGCCACCTCCCTTTTACGTCAGGGACATGCCATACATCAGAATCCCAAGAGCCATCCACTTAACATCAGGGTCCCCAGAGTCATCCTCTTTACACCAGTGTACCCAGAGTTATCCCCCTTACATCACGGTCCTCAGAGCCACCCCACCTTACTTCAGGGACCCCCTTACATCTGGGTCCACAAAGCCACCCCGTTTATACTAAGGTCCCCAGAGTATCCCTCTTTAAATTTGGAACCCCAGAGCCTCTTCCCTTACATCAGGGGTCCCAGAGCCTCCTTCCTTACATCAGGGTCTCCAGAGTCACCTCTCTTGCATCATGGTTCCCAGAGCCATCCCACCTTACTTCAGGGACCCCCTTATATCAGGCTCCACAAAGCCACCCTGTTTACATCAAGGTCCCCAGAGTATCCCCCTTAAATCAGGAACCTCAGAGCCCCCCTCTTTGCAGCAGGGTTCCCAGAACCCCCATCCTTACATCAGGGTTCCCAGAGCCATCCCTTTTGCACCATGGTTCCCAGAGCCCCCCTCCTTACATCAAGGTTCCCAGAACCCCCCTCCTTACATCAAGGTTCCCAGAACCCCCCTCCTTACCTCAGGGATCCCAGAGCCCCCCTACATCAGGGTTCCCAGAGTCACCTCTCTTAACATCAGGGTCCCCATAATCAATATCTTTTACATTAGTGTCCCCAGAACCCTCAAATACTGAATCAGGGTCTTAAGAGTTAACCTTACTTGCTTTGCTTCAGTGTCCACCCCTTCCCATCACAGTGCAGCCTGCAACTACGAGAAAGCTGAGAGGCAGGGTACTGGCAGCAAGCTGGAGCCAGTGGTGGATTTACTGTTTTTGCAGAATCTAGAAACTGTTCACCATTAACAAAAAAAATACCCATCACTCTTCAGTCTAAGGAAGAGAGACAGGTGCATCCTGGGAACTTAGGCTTCATCTGAGGGACCAGCAATCAGAGAACATATTGGACTAAAACTTGCATCCCCTAAATGCAACATCATTGATGAGAAATACTTATCACCATCTACAGCCTAGTTTCTTCATTGTATTTCTGTAGACTTTATATATTGATTGTTGGTGGATAGAGGGCGCTAATGTATAAACTAGCAAAAATACTAAGGTAAACACCTGTGAATACAGTGAAGTTCCAACTAAAAAATACTCTGTAAAAATGCTTGATTAGCACATTAAAAACATATGTGACATTGGTGATTTGACACACTGCAGAAAGAATATATAGAATGGAAAAGTCCCAATAAATAGTAAGCATAATGATAATGTGAACACTGAAATCTTCTTGGTGTGTAGAGAATCTTCTATATGATTAGTGGAAAAATCCTTCACCAGGAAAAGGAAACGACATCCCACAGTGCCAGACAAATAGTCTGCTTACCAGATGTATTGGACTTCTTTATTTAAAAAGAAAGTCGTGAAGGCCTGTGCAGGATTGTGCCTGCTCACATACGGAGACTGTGTCTTAATGGAAAAAACCTTCTTCCCAGATGATCACGTATGGGACATAGAAAAACCAATACATGCTTCCATAGCATGATACGGTTTATTAAAACGAATTAAAAAACATAGACAGAAAGCCAAATGGCCCCTTACATTTGTTGGTACTCACCTGGCACTGGGGCTGCTCGTTTTGCTGTTGAGATGTAGGGCATACGAGCCGTGAACCACCTCCATGGTCGACGTGCGTTCCACACGAAAGACGAAAAACAGCCAGAGAACTGGAAGCTGGAAGTGGGATCAGGAACACGTGACCAAGGTGACGCTCTGACGTACGTTTCATATAAACGTCTTCAGGGATGCGTACTTTGGTCACTAAGCAACGGTCCTTTATAGTCGAAGAAAGGGGCGGGTTGCAGGACGTAGGCTTTGGCGCCACCAGAGCGGCCATAGCGTCCATCCATTAGCAACCAAAGTTACATAATAATCAACAGACATGTTGATAAACGATAAAAACAAATAAAACTTTACAAAAAAACTTTAAAAGGAAACCCTTATGATCAAGGGAAAACCGACATTGTGTTAATTCCACAATGAACGTAAAAGCGGGGGGGGCGCTTTAGCAGGTTGCAGCCGCAGTGTCGGTGTACATCATGCCTGGTAGTGGTGCTTGCTGCACCCACTATCTCTGCATAACCTAGCTCCCTCATATTTGTATTGAATTATTGACAATGCACAATGCTAATACAATGCTAACTATACAGTGCTATAAACATACTAAATGGGTGTATTGTATTGTTATGTTAGGCACAAAACCATGGTATCTGTCCTAAACCAACTTTCCCATCAGGCCTAATGATAGTTTTGCAATCTAGAGTAACCCAACACCCTAGATGAGCTTGGCTAATCACCAACAAAAAAGAGGGAAGCAATACTTGGCAAACAATACTATGATGCCTCATATTGGTGTGAAAAAAAAAATATATTCTATATACAGATCTGGGGGCAGGGGGGGGGATGGATAATTAATCATTAGTTATGAAACAATTTAAATCAATTTCGATGTTTAACCCCTAGGGCTGCATCGTATGTAATTTGTACAGCCAGTAGGTTTCATTTTGAGATATAGATCTCTTCATATGGGTACCCCTCCAATGTTTCGATATTTTGTCAATGCCATAGAAGGTCAGAAGAGTTGGATCACTATCATGATGGATTTTAAAATGTCTGGACACACTATGCTTGGGGTAGCATTTTTTAATGTTGGCAACATGTTCATTTATTCTAATTTTTAACTGTCGCGTGGTTCTACCCACATATTGTAATGAACATGGGCACTCCAGAACATAAGTCACATGATCGGAATGGCACGTAATAAGGGGTTTGATTTTGTGTTACCAGGGATTTGAAATGAGATATCTTTTTATTTTCACCTGATTTTCTAGTGGTTTTGCAGGCTTTGCATCTATGCAATAATGGAACCCAGATCCATCCAGGAACGTTGGTATTTTCCTGGGTGGATCTGGTACATTCCATGCTATAAGATTTCTTAGGCCCGGAGCGCTTCTGTAGATAAACTTGGGTCTATCTGGGAGTAGGGATTGTAAGTCCCTATCCTTCAGCAAAATTGGCCAATATTTTTTTTAAATGGTTTCTACGTGTTTGTACTGGCGGTGGAACCCTGAAAGAAAGGCTACTTTCTTTCAACCTTTCTTTCAACCTATCAACAACCCTACCTAGTACCTATCCACAATATATTTACACCTCTGGATAATAGACCCCCAGAGTATAACTATTATGAAGACAATCGCACACAGTACCCGCCCAGACCCCCGAGAGTTGGCTTTAGAGGTAATTTCAGGAGTAGGCCGGCTTATTACCAACACCCGTAGCGAGGGGGGGGGATGGAGAGGGTGGAAAAAACCCTACAAAATTCCATACAATCCTCCACAATACCACAAAGAACGAGTAGAAAAAGAGGGAGAAGAGGTAGAGGCAGAAAGGAAAAGAGACAGTTGATGTCAGGGATTTTCATTCTAACAGGAATCACCTTTTCAGAAAAGGAATTGGAAGTTTTGTCACAGGGTCTAAAATTTGCACCAAATAAAAATATCGACAGGTTTGATATATTTGTGGATATTGAGAAATATATAAGAAAATTAAATATTAAAAAACACTTTGCAGGCCAAAGCTCAACTGTGGTAGGAAGGGAGACTACGGACCCCTTCATCAATAGTGGTTTAAAAAACAATTCTGTTTTTAACCCTAAAAAGGGTACCTACCATCACATAGAGGTATTTAGGAATATGGTACAGGACGAGGTCAGACAATTAGAAATAAAAAAATACCAAAATAACCAAACCATTTGGAAAGTTATTAAATCATTGGAAGAAAACAAATAGTGGTCAGGCCTGCAGAAAAAGGGGGGGGGGGGGGGGTTGGTGGTCTTAACCAAAGAATATTGCAACAAAGAAATAGAAAGATTACTTAATGATACTGCGACCTATAAAAAATTGAGCACTGATCCAACACCAAGGCTAAAAACAGAATTAGGAGAATGGATAAATAAAGGAATAGCCAAGAAAATACTCATGCAAAAAGAAGCAGATTACCTTCAAATACATGCACCAAAAATTCCGGTGCTGTATATAGTACCGAAAATACATAAGAATAAAGAGAACCCACCGGGCTGCCCTATAGTGAGTGGGATTGGCTCTCTGTACTCTAGGCTGGGGGAGTATCTAGACAAATTCCTCCAGCCTTTAGTAACACAGAGCCAATCCTACCTAAAGGACAGTAGGGAATGAATTTAACTTTTTTAAAATATTACAGTAACTGACATTACTCTAATGGTAACAATTGACATTGAGTCTTTATATACTAATATATGTCAGAAGTATGCACTGGAGGCAGTCAAATGGACTCTGTCAAAAGAGCCCAAGATGACCAAATCCCAAACTAACTATTTGGTAGAGGGACTATCTATAGCCATGGGAAATAACTATTTTTGAGCGCTCAATTAATATTATAATCAAACGGGTGGTGTTGCTATGGGGGCACGTTATGCCCCAAGTGTAGCAAACATAAGATTAAACAAATGGGAATTATAAACAAAGAGCTTCTGTTTTAGAAGAGGTATATTGATGACGTTATATTGCTTTGGGAGGGATCCCATGCAAGTTTTTTGGCTTTCCTAAGAAAAATGAACAACAATAGATACGGTCTAAAGTTTACGGCCGAATGCAGCCTGACCACTGTTAACTATTTGGATCTGACACTTACCAAATTCCAAAATACCATCACGACGAGAACCTATTTCAAATGCATTTATACCTACCCACAGCTGCCATCATCCGCAGTGGGTAGGTGCTGTACCCAAAGGACAGTATATGAGAATACGGCGCAATTGCCACAATGATACTGATTTCATTTCACAGGCACAGGTCCTAACAGACAGATTCCTGGAGAAAGGCTATCCATTGAATACACTTGAAAAAGTGGTTGGACAGGTGTCGACAATGGATAGACAGTCACTCCTGACCACTAAACCCAAAAGGGAGTACAAGGGGAAACCATTTTTAAAAAATATTGGTCAATTTTGCTGAAGGATCGGGACTTACAATCCCTACTCCCAGATAGATCCAAGTTTATCTACAGAAGGGCTCCGGGCCTAAGAAATCTTATAGCATGGAATGTACCAGATCCACCCAGGAAAATACCAACGTTTCTGGATTGATCTGGGTTCCATTATTGCACTAGATGCAAAGCCTGCAAAACCACTAGAAAATCAGGTTAAAATAAAAAGATATCTCATTTCAAATCCCTGGTGACAAAAGAAGAATACAAAATCAAACCCCTTATTATGGGCCATTTCGATCATGTGACTTATGTTCTGGAGTGCCCATGTTCATTACAATATGTGGGTAGAACCACGCAAAAAACTTGAATAAATGAACATGTTGCCAACATTAAAAAAGGCTACCCCAACCATAGTGTGTCCAGACATTATAAAATCCATCATGATAGTGATCCAACTCTTCTGACCTTCTATGGCATTGACAAAATATCGAAACATTGGAGAGGTACCCATATGAAGAGATCTATATCTCAAAATGAAACCTACTGGCTGTACAAATTACATAGGATGCAGCCCTATGGGTTAAACATCGAACTTGATTTAAATTGTTTCTTAACTAATGATTAATTATCCATCCCCCCCCCCCCTGACCCCAGATCTGTATATAGAATATATTTTTTTTTTTCACACCAATATGAGGCATTATAGTATTATTTGCCAAGTATTGCTTCCCTTTTTTTGTTGGCGATTAGCCAAGCTCATCTAGGGTGTTGGGTTACTCTAGATTGCAAAAATATCATTAGGCCTGATGGGAAAGTTGGTTTAGGACAGATACCATGGTTTTGTGCCAATACAATATACCCATTTAGTATGTTTCTTGCACTGTATAGTTAGCATTGCATTAGCATTGTGCATTGTCTATAATTTAATACAAATATGAGGGAACTAGGTTTTGCAGAGCTAGTGGGGGCAGCAAGCACCACTACCAGGCATGGTGTAAACGGCACTGCGGCTGCAACCTGCTAAAGCGTCCCCCGGTTTTACGTTCATTGTGGGATTAACACAATGTTGGTTTTCCTCTGATCATAAGGGTTTCCTTTTTAAAGTTTTTTTGTAAAGTTTTATTTGTTTTTATCCTTTATCAACATGTCTGTTGATTATTATCTAACTTTGGTTGCTAATGGATGGACGCTATGGCGGCGCCAAAGCCTACGTCCTGCAACCCGCCCCTTTCTTCCACTATAAAGGACCGTTGCTTAGTGACCAAGGTACGCATCCCTGAAGACGTTTATACGAAACGTACGTCGGAGCGTCACCTTGGTCACGTGTTCCTGATCCCACTTCCGGCTTCCGGTTCTCTGGCAGTTTTCATCTTTCAGGTGGAACGCATGCCGACCACGAAGGTGGTTCACGGCTCGTATGCCCTACATCTCAACAGCAAAAGGAGCAGCCCCACTACCGGGAGGGCACCAACAAATGTAAGGGGCCATTTGGCTTTCTGTCTATGTTTTTAAATTCGTTTTAATAAATCATATGACGCTATGGAAGCATGTATTGTTTTTTCTATGTCCCATACCTGACCATCCGGGAAGGAGGTTTTTTCCATTAAGACACAGTCTCCATATGTGAGCAGGCACAATCCTGCACAGGCCTTCACGACTTTCTTTTTAAATAAAGAAGTCCAATACATCTAGTAAGCAGACTATTTGTCTGGCACTGTGGGATGTCGTTTCCTTTTCCTGGTGAATGATTTTTCCACTAATCATATAGAAGATTCTCTACACACCAAGAAAATTTCAGTGTTCACATTATTATTGTGCTTACTATTTATTGGGACTTTTCCATTCTATATATTCTTTCTGCAGTGTGTCAAATCACCAATGTCACATATGTTTTTAATGTGCTAATCAAGCATTTTCGCAGAGTATTTTTTAGTTGGTACTTCACTGTATTCACAGGTGTTCACCTTAGTATTGTTGCTAGTTTATACATTAGCGCCCTCTATCCACCAACATATGATATTGTCCACTTTGTGCAATCAGGGGAGCAGCTTTATAGTTTAGTTATATATTTTCTCTATTGCCAGATTAAGAACATCATGGGCCTGGGCCTGGTGCTGAGGATTTTGGTGGGGCCTTTTATAAACAATAAATTAATAAATAAAAATGCAAACAATTTTTTGTTTTAACAAATTAAATTAAAAAGAGAGGGAGGATGAGAGAGAGAGAGAGAGAGAGAGAAAAGGGATGAAAGAGGTGTGAGGGGTAAGGGAAAGAGGATGAGAAAGGGGGGATGAGAGAAAGAGGATGCACATGAGCATGTGTGGGAATGACATCAACACAGCCCGGCCAAGGCAAGTGACCGAAGGCACAGAACCCGGAAGGAAGACGATGGAAGCGCCCGGGTCGGATTGATCACAGCACAGCACTGGAGGGCTCAGTCTGACAATTTAAGTGTACCCTAATGTGCTAATATGCTGTGCATACTTGTACATTATGGCATAACCTACCTAAGGGCCTCTAAAAAATAGTAATGTTAGAAAAGTTTACTACCGCTTTAATATCATTGGAATCCAGGAGCCTCTCATGGGGCCCTCTACTGACCCGCATAGTTGCCAACATTTCAAAAATATTTTCAGGGACACTTTTTTACAAGTGCTATATTTAGAGTAGCTGACATCACCCATGTTCCTCTATACATCACAATAGTAATTACAAAATTAAATAAGTACTAATAATGGGGCAATTTTAAAGAACTGTTTTTGTGGGTAAGAGGCATAGGGGAGGAGAATGGATGGTATAAAAGTGGGAAGTATGTGCAGGTGAGGGAGAGGAATGTGGAGGGTCTAACAGTGGGCACTATGTACATGAGAGGAGTGCGGAGGGTATGGCAGAAGGCACTATGTACAGGAGAGGAGTGTGAAGAGTATGACAGTGGGCAGTATGCACAGCAGAGGAGTGTGGAGGGTATGACAGTGAGCAGTATGTACAGGAGAGGAGTGTGGAGGGTACGACAGTGGGCACTATGTACAGGAGAGAAGTGTATGACAGCGGGCACTATGTACAGGAGAGGAGTGTGTAGGATATGACAGCGGGCGCTATGTACAGGAGAGAAGTGTGGAGAGTATGACAGTGGGCACTATGTATAGGAGAGGAGGATGAAGGAATCTGGGAAGGAAAAATGTAAAGGTTTGTGGAAGGCTGTTTAGGGACTGTGTAGTGGTTAAGCGGGCCATACATGGATTGAAATTGCACCAATTAAGCAGAGACCAGCCATAGTCGATCTATGTATGGGCTACCTGGTTTTACACAAGTCAACCTATTAACCGACTTGAGTACAACCAGCCTGTCAGGTTTTCCCCAAAACAATCAGTGCTGCCAGCTATAGTTAGCAACACTGATCATCGTATTCACTGGCAGAACACAATAACACTGCAGGAGTGATTCCCCCATTCACAGGTCAGCAGGTGAGAGGGTGTGTGGGGACAGGCTGGGGAGAGATACTAGTCAGTGGCTGGGTAGGCACTGGTTAGTATCAGATCCAGATACACACAGGTTACATATGCCACGATCGTTAGAGTGAGAACAATAATTCTAGCCTTAGACCTCCTCTGTAACTCTAAACATGTAACCTGTAAAAAAATTAAAGCATCGCTTGGTACACAAAAAATATCGTGCTAACTTTAGTGTTTTTTTTATGAATGAAACAGTTTCTTTCCAAAAAAAACGTTTGAAAAATTGCTGCACAAATATGTAACATAAAAAGTTGCAAAGACCACCATTTTATTCCATAGGGTGTCTGCTAAAACAACATATATAATGCTTGAGGCTTCTGAGTAATTTTCTATCAAAAAAAATTATGATTTTTACATGTAGGAGAGAAGTGTCAGAATTGGCCTGGGTGGCAAGGGGTTAATTATCATAAGTAATATACAAATAATTATTATAAGCACTGTGAGTTCATCCTCTCAGTCTTCGGCAGAGTGTTCCAGCTTGTATTTATACTGGCCACTCTGTATGTAGCTTCTGATCGACTGCGCAAGCAACCCCATATCTCCAGAACCATAGATGATAGCAGCCCCATATTTTAACCAGTGCTGGAGTAGGTCTTGAGCTACCTACTCCAGCACTGTGGGGTCTCTGTGACTCCTGATCGTTGAGCTACAACCCTCGAAGTCAATTTTATTTATTTTTTTAGAATTAATTTTTTTTTTTTGTCACAAATGGGCCTATCTTGAGAAAGGGGCCTGGAGCTGCAGCTCCAATAGCCCCTATGTTAATCCGGCCCTGATAGTATCTACATCCCCAACTCCAACAGGAATTACATCTAATACAGAGATACTTTTTAACATGAGGAGCGGGGGGGGGGGGCTCTGGTTAACAACATTATCTGCCCTACAAGCAGGCCCTATGCTAGAAGAGTGTCAGAGGTTTTCTGTAGTAGGCTCTGTATTGACCCAAACATCATCTAGGTGCTGCCTATGAAGCTTTCAATGCATGAAGCTGCGTGTAGAAGAAAAGGGCACATTATCAGTTACAGCAGTGAGTTGCACATTCTGGTGCAGCCGTGCATGGTAACCAATCAGCTGTTCATTTCAGCTTGTTCAATAAATCTTTGGACAAAAAACCTGCAAGTATTTGGTTTCTATGCAGGGCTGTTCCAGATTTTGTACTCTCCAGTTTTAGTAAATCCACTTCATAGTGCTTGAGGCTTCACAGTGATGGAGAACCTTTGCACCCCCCAGATGTTTTAGAACTACATTTCCCATGATGCTCATCTACACTGCAGAGTGCATGAGCATCATGGGAAATGTAGTTCCAAAACATCTGGGGTGCCAAGGTTCACCATCACTGCACTATAAAGGTCAAGAGGAGGAAACACTACAGCTGCACAGAAGTGTTAAAGGTTGAAGAAAACAGCATTGCCCTTATTGACGAAGGGTATTAACGAATTGCTATGCAAAGGCAGCATTAGTAAGGGCCACTTGGCGACATTTTATTTACAAAAACCGAAATTAAAACTGTTTCCTAATGAAGGAGTTTCTGTAAAACTTAACTCCAGGCAGATATCGAGCATCATATAGTTAAGGTGGTTCTAAAGCCTCAAGGTTTTTTTTACCTTAATGTTTTCTTACCTGAGCCTGATCCAACGACCTGCACAAGAGCAGTGGCTCTTGCCGCTGTCTCCCTCCTCATTGGGCATATTGGTAGCAGAGGGAGCCACTGGCTCCTGCTGCGGTCAATGAAATGGTGTGACAAGGGAGCACAGGTGGGGGGCAGAGCAGCCTGGTCTGTGTCAATAGACGCAGACAGAGCGGCTCAGGAGCAAGCCGCGTTCCATGGGGGCACTCGCCAAAGAGGCGGAGCTTGGAACGCTGGCGGGGGACCCCAAAAAAGGAGGATCGGGGCTGCTCTGTGCCAAACATTACTATGCTGCTGTTCCCTTTGTGTCCAACCACAGTCTGGGGCAAGTCTTGAACTGGATATAGTGCAGACTGCATACAGACCTTGTGCCTGGCTACATCATCTGACCGGGGTGCCTACATTACAAGTGCTGTTCAGCCGAATTACAGATTGTTTGGTAGATAACTTTTGTTTCCTTTATACACAAATGTACATTTAACCACTTGCATGGAAATCTGCTTTAAAGTGGTTGTATACCCTTACAGATTACTTTGACCTACAGGTAAGCCTAGATTAAGGCTTACCTGTAGGTCCAAGAAATATCTCCCAAATCTAAAAGGTTTGGGAGATGTTTACAGAAATAGCGGCACCGCTGTCTACGGCGCATGCGCGCCGTAGACAATAGCGCAAGGGCACTGCGCGCGCCGTAAGTGAAGGCAAACATGCCGTCACTTACGGCTCCAGCGCGCATGCGCCGGCGTGACGTCATCGCTTCTCCGGCCACTCACAGCGCCAGAGCAGCGATACCCGGAAGGAAGATGGAGGCTCCGTACACAAGGGGGCAGCGGTGACATCGCTGGCTCCTGTGTCAGGTAAGTGACACATAATGGGCTACTATGCGATGCATAGTAGTCCATTATGCTTTACCTTTGCAGGAAAACAAAGAGGAAGTAAACGCATCAGGGTTTACTTCCTCTTTAAGAGAAAAAAAAAAAAATAATTACTTTACACTTAACATCTCTCTTGCCAACATACCCCTCCCATAAGATCAGCTAGCAACCTCCTCCTTCACCAGACAGAGGAGAGTTGGCAAACACTTTAAAATGAAATAAATAAATAAGGAGGTAAGGGTCGTTCACACTAGAACGCGATCTGTGGCACATTTCCTGCACCGCATTCAAAGCGCACTGCCCTTGCAATCTGAAGCAGGTATCAAGTTAACAACGCCCCAAACGCAGTGCATCTTTCCACACCAGATCTCATGGTACAAAAGTACCACGTGATCCAGTTGCAGTGCATTTCCAGATTGGAAGAGTGCATGTGCTACTTTTGGTGTGGTGCCATTTCAGTTCATTCAATAGGAATGCATGTGAATCACATGTTGCATTCCTGTGCGATTTCTAGTGTGAACTAGCCCCAATCCTGTAAAATACATTATAATAGTTGTAACCTTTTTAAAACAGTTTGTGCTAGGATTACATTTAGATGGATGTCTAGCTAGATCCATCTTCGTTAGACTGATGCAAACTCTGCATTCTAAATGCACAAAAAGTATTAGACTGTTACCTGGTTTGTTTAATCCAGCAATTAAAGTGTATTATATTAAAACACAAAAGTAACCAATCAGTTTTCACTGATGGGTCATTGAAGGAAGAACTGGACAGGCTGATTAGCAGTGTAATTGCATTTTGCTATCTTCCTTGGAAAATAAGTCTTCCTATGCTGCCTCTGGGAGCAAATGTCACTATAATGTCATCACTTAGATCTTTAGTTTAGGTTAACTTACGTTTTCGCTCTTTTATTGCCTTTATTTCTTCTTCACTCTATTAAAATAAAAAAAAAATAAAGTTTAGTGTATGTCAAGACACAAAAAAAAAAAAGGGGCGTGGCCTAGCCGGGATCCGAGATGGCAGCTTGAGGTGAGAGCTCCCGCACAGAGAGGACTCATATAGCTGATAAAGTGGGCAATAATCGCCCTATCAACGATGGGCAGAACAAACAGAAGCACCTCAACCCCCAGAGCGGTGACTGATCCCGGAACACAACCCGGAAAGAACATCCTGGAGCTTTTCTGGTCCCAGAAAGCAGGAAAGCATGAGGCATCACAAGCGCCCCAGGCCGCACAGGCCTCACAGGCCTCATCCCCGCTCTCTCGCAGTAACAGCGACCCAGCAGCAGCGATGGAAGGCGCTGATAATCCGAATCAACCCCCAAGCCTCCTGGACCTACAGAATGACCTGCAGAAGGTGGCCCTAGATATAAGGCACACCATTACAGCCGCAATCTCAGACTTGAAGGTGGACATCCACAGCATGGCACACAGGCTAACGGACGCTGAAAAAACCTCACATGCACAAGCGGCGGCTATCAGGCAAGTCCAAC
>CM053027.1:501278597-501296097 GCA_028564925.1 Lithobates sylvaticus | reverse complement strand
GGTCCACAGTGGGCAACTTCTTATGAAACAGGACATAGGAAAAGGTGATCAGTTATGTCTGCCAGTCACTCTTTTCCCTCCAGCTTGACACATGGACCGTGTCATCAGTCACAAGCAGTTATGGCTGCCTTAGTAAATGAGCATGGGATAGAGGCAGGGTTCTCCACAGTTATTTTATAACATAATACTTCTTGTTTTACCTGTTACCAAAGGTGTTACCAAAAGCTGAACATCCCTTCCAGCGATTACAAAAAGATATATCCAGATGCCCAAGTCAGGATCTTATGAGTATGCATTTTGTCTGTATGGACATGTAAAAAGTGTTATCAGAAGTAGTTTGTAAGTACAGAGAGTAACAGAGGAAATCATTTTTTATAGGAGAGTCCTTACTAGAAGTTTAGAGGTTTTATTTTTACACTCCCTACTGTCTACAATGTAGCGGACAAAGTAGACTAAGAAACTAGAAAACTTTTACCTGAGTGTTTTCTTATAATTTATCAAGCCCCTAAGGGGATGTTGGACTCTCTCCCTATGGCATTTGGTTTGGGAGTGTGTTACTCACTTGCTTATATTTTGTCTCAGCAGCTGAAGTCCTCCATTCGGATCTCATAGAGAATGTTGCTGATCTTTTTAAGGTTTTTGACAACCTCATTTATGTGTTTTCTCCCCATTTCCAGATCCTAAAAGTTTGGAAGGATCTAAAACTAAAGCCAGGTGACTTGTGGATTGTTAAGAGACATTTATATATAAGGAAATGTTTGGAGACTCAATACAACATCTATTTCATTTACAGTTTTGCAAAACTTGAAGGAAAAGTCACCTGGATCCACACCAGACACTGCAAAAATGACTAAATTAAAGAAATCTCTGGAGTTTGACTTGTTTCCCTTTTGCAATCACAGTCTAGGGTACTTTTTGATTCAATTACTTTAATTGTAAGGGATATATATTTGAAAAGTAGTTTAGCCATGTTGAAGTCATATTTGTCTTTTGTACCTCTTCCATTTTATGTAGAATTGTCTGTGTTTACATGTGCTGATAAGTCACCATACCAACAATTAAGCTAGAAGGCCATTCTGGCCACAGGAGTGTACAGCCAGTACTCTGTAAATATGTCTTATCAATCATTTGTTTTTCCCAATGAAAAGTCATTTTGTAATGTAAAAAGTTGTTCAGCTATTATTTTCTCCACAATGGAGTTTTTGCCTCTTTGGCCAGGACTACCTCCACCTAAGTGTGTGGAGGTTCCAGGTTAAAGGTGATAGCAGGTATGGTTAGTGATCAAAATATTGATCAAAAGAGAGGAGACTGTAATGGAAATTTGTAAGTTCTGTATATAATTGTATTCTATTTTGTATGTATTGCACACTGCCCTCACTGTGCACACGGCACTAATAATGTTTTCAGTACATGTTTACATTCTTTCGAGTCCTGATTAGAATTAGCCTGCCTATGATACGCCCCTTGTTACCATAAACGTACAAAGTTAATATTAATGTGATACCTACGTAATCATGTGTATAAAAACCTTCAATTGCGTCATAATAAAGCAGAACGGTTATTTGGAAAGATGCTGAGCGTATCATTTGTGTCTGTTCCCTACTGCAGTAGTTATTATTAATTTGGAACCACTAATCAATATGAGGATAGGAGTTGCCTATCTATAAATTTCCAGGTCAATGGTAAGCAGGACAAATCAAGGACGGGAATCTCTCTAACGGGGGACAGAAAGCAATAAAAACAAGAAATAAAAAAAATAAAAAAAGTTTTGCCTTTAGTTATACCTTAATTTATGTCTTTTATATTTGCTCGAAGTTCAGCTGTAATTGAAGCAAAAGAAACAATTATATATGACAGAAGCTTGTTTTTTAATAACAATTCTCAAAATGGCAATTATAAACTGATCAGTTTAAACAAAACTAGAGCTATATTTAAAGATCCTGCTAAGAAGGAAAAAGTGGGAGAACTTGTAACAACTTTTAAAGAGTTCTGTCCAGCATCGGTCTCTACATGTGCGCTCTAAAGACTCTCTAAATAAATAAAATAAAATGGAAATTATGGGGAGGCTCAGAGGAAAAGGGGTAGTAAGAAAACATTTACAAAACTGGCTTACAATGCTTGATCTGGATTTAGGGTCACTTTTTTTTTTAATACAAACGTTTTTTATTGAAGAAATCATAAAAAGGTACAAACACGATAACAATAGGTATTGTATACATCTTATGTCTGAAAGTAGGTATATAATGTCAATACAAAATGACAGAAAACCACCAAAAAAACAAATTTTTTTTTTAATAAAAAAAGAAAAAAAAAGCATAAAATAAAGCAGTGAAGCATCCGGGAGAGATTGTCATAAACAACCAGGTATCTGTAGGAATATGGGCATACAGTACAGGTTTAGGGGAGAGGTAGTATAGCAGCGCATCTTGGACTAGAGAAGCTTAGTGATCCTTACAGCGGTTGAGAGTGTGGCAACAGGTTTTGTCTATATGCTTTCCAGGGTGACCATCTTTGGTCAAATAAGTGCATCTTGTCATTCAATGTATAAAGGATTCTTTCCATTAACATAATGGTGTCTATCCTGTGAAGGATGGAGGAGGTAGGGACAGTAGGAGCCTTCCAATTTAGGGCAATAGCCCATAGAGTGGCTATGCAAACGGTGTGGATAAGGCATTCTTCTGATCGAAGTACACACGGGATAGGTGCTCCGAGGAGGCCCATAGCGGGTGTAAGTTTTACAGGAGTACCTGCTATTGCTGATGCTATGGCCCTCGCTAAGTTCCAAACGGGGGAAAGTTTGTCGCAGTCCCAAAATGTGTGGATAAAAGTACCAGGAAGCTGACATCCTCTGAAGCATAGCTCAGAGGCTTCAGGGAAGATGGAATGCAGTCTGGATGGGGTGTAATACCATCTGGTCAGTACTTTATATGCTGTTTCCCTGACCGCTAAGGATTTAGAGGCTTTGCGTAAATTGGTCAGCATTGTGTCCCAGTCCTCTGAGTCAAATATTTCGTTGCAATCAGTTTCCCATTTGTGTTTATACGGGATAACCCCAGGAAATATTTTGGTCAGAGCTGATTTGTAAAGGGAAGAGATAAGACCCTTTCCCCTGGGGGAGTCACGGCAAATCTGTTCGAACATAGTAGGGGGTGAGGAAGGGGAAAGAGCGAAGTGTGTGAGATAAAAGTGTCTAATTTGCATGTAATGGAAATGTTCTCTTAATGGGATCTGTTTTTGTGCTCGTAGCAGGTCGAATGAGGCAAAGGAATTACCGATTTGCAGGTCCGTTAAAGAGACCAAAGAGTTAGAGGTCCACCAGGAAAAACCTTCAGGATTATTGAAAGCTAAAGTAAATAGGGGCTCTCCTATAAAGGAGGAACCTCGGGGAGCGTGAGACACCAGGTCTAATTTGTGTTTATAACGATACCATAGGATTAGAGAGTGTGCTACTAGGGAGTTGAGGGATATAAGTTTGTGGACTAATCTGGAGGGAGACCAAAGAATAGTAGAGAGCCTATATGGAGAGATGGATTGTGATTCAAAATCTACCCAGGGCACTTTAGAGTTTGGAATATTCCATTGAGCGATCTGGGAAAAGCGGGCAGCTAGGAAATAGAGCCAGAGGTTCGGTAGGCCTAGTCCACCACTTGATTGTGGATTGAATAGGACATGTTTAGAGAATCTTGGTCTTTTGTTCTGCCATATAAATTTGTTGATATCCTGCTGTAATTTGTCTATAAATGCTTTAGGGATAAGGACAGGTAGGGCCCTAAAAAGAAATAGAAGCTTGGGTAAAAGGGTCATTTTGATTGCCGTGACTCTCCCGAGAAACGAGATGTGGTAAGTGCTCCATAGTTTGAGCATGTTACGGAGACGGGCCACACATGCCGGGTAATTAGCCGCAAAGATAGAGGACCAATGTGGAGTGATATAGATGCCCAAATAGGGAATTTTGTCAGTAGACCATTGCAAGGGGAAGGAGCTCTGGAGGGTCTCGCACTGAGCAGGGGGAATGTTGATTGGTAGTGCAGTGGATTTGGACATGTTAACTGAAAGCCCAGAGGTAGAGGCAAAACGGGATAGTAAGTCAAATAGGTTGGGTAGGGAGATGTGGGGTTGAGTTAGAAAAAGCATAACATCATCCGCATACATGCATAGATGTGATGTGGAGGTAGCCAAGGGGTAACCCGATATGTCAGGGTGTCCTCTGATAGCAGCGGCCAGGGGTTCTAGGGCTAGAGCGAACAAAAGGGGAGAAAGTGGGCATCCCTGGCGGGTGCCCCTGCCCAGTGCGAAAAATCCAGAGCTGCAGCCCGGAATCTTGATTCTTGTTTGTGGATTGTTGTAGAGGGCTTGTATACCCAGCAAAAATTCATCTCTGAAGCCTAGTCTTTGTAGCACTGCGATCAAGTAAGGCCATAGAACGCTGTCAAACGCTTTGTTAATGTCTAAGCTCAAAAGAAGGACTTGTTGTTTACGTATGTTAGCATCCTGGAGGACATTCAGTGTCAGTCGAATATTATCTGTGATGAGTCTATTGGGTATGAAACCAGATTGGTCAGGGGAGGTCAAAGTTTCGATAATGGAAGCTAATCTGTCAGCTAGGGCCCGGCTAAAAATTTTAAGGTCGTTGTTGATGACCGAGATTGGTCTATAGTTTTGGGGGAGGGAGTGGTCTTTCAATGGTTTAGGTAGGAGAGACATGTTGGCTAGGGTCATTTCAGAGGGGAAATGTTCCCCTTTGAGGATCTTGTTAAACATATTAGTGAGGCGTGGGAGAAGTGTAGGAGCGTAGTGTTTATAGTAACTGGCTGTGAAGCCATCTGGGCCAGGGGCTACAGAGCGTTTCAGGGATTTAACAACGCCCAGTAGTTCTTCTTCTGTGAAGGGAGCATTTAATGATTCAGTTTGTGAGTTGGTCAAGGTGGGTAGGGGTAGGGAGTCTAGCCATTCTCGAGAGGGTTGGGCAGGGTATGCAGGTGGGTGTGAGAGAAGATTGGAATAGAAGTCTTCAAAGATGTTAAGGACCTCTTTGGGGTGGGAAACCATTCTGCCAGAGGAGTTACGAAGTTTATAAACATGTGGGGGACGTAGTGTGTGATTTAATTTACGCGCGAACATGGCCGAAGCTGTGTTGCTGTGGAGAAGAAAGTTGGCTTTGGACCATCTTAAAGATTTTTCGGTGTTTGCAGATAGCAGAGTATCAAGTTCTAATCTTTTTTGGGATACTAGAAGGGCGTTGGCATGTGAAGGGTTGCCTATTTGGGTTTTGTGAAGGGTGTCGAGTTCAGTGGTCAGTGTAAAGATTTGTTGCCACCTCTCTTTGTTTCGTCTTGAAGCTATGCTAATAAGGCGACCACGTATTACGGCCTTATGGGCCATCCATAGGGTGCCCGGGGATATGTCTGGGGTGGCGTTGATAGTAAAGTATTCTTGAAGAGCGGTAGAGATTTCCTGTCGTATTATAGGGTCAGTTAAGAGGGAGTCATTCAATCTCCATGAGTAAGGGGTGTCAGATAGGCCGATAAAAGTGGTGGACAAGGCGACCATGTTATGGTCTGACCAGGGGCAGAGATGGATCTCGGAATGAGTGGAATTGGCTAGTATGATCGGTGTGCAAAAAATATAGTCTAATCTGGCAAAAGAGTTATGGGGGTGGGAGTAAAAGGTGTAGTCTTTTGCTCCCGTGTTGTGTGCTCTCCATGCATCCGATAGTTGGAACGACTGCATTGTTTTGGACATTGATTTGGGGAATGCTGCGTTAAGTTGAGAGGAATTGCTCCTGTCTAACAGTGGGTGAGCAACCAGGTTGAAATCTCCCCCAACAAACATGTGTGTTGAGGAGTATTTCTCAAGTATTCTGAAAAAGGTGGAGAAAAAAGTTGCCTGTGAGACATTGGGAGCATAGACATTTGCAATCGTCAGTTCACGCCCAGCTATCCGGCCTTTGATTATCAGAAACCTACTATCAGGATCTTTATAGACCTGCTGCACTTCCAATGGGAGTGAATTGTGTAAGAAGATCGCCACCCCTCTGCACTTAGTGTCAAACAAAGTATAAAAGGCCTGCTTGTATGAGTTGTGAAAGAACGTCGGGTGTTTGTCTGTGGCAAAGTGGGTCTCCTGTAGTAATAGAATTTTGGCCCCTAGCTTTTTATAGGTTGTAAACGCTTTCTTCCGCTTGTGAGGAGAATTGAAACCCTGCACATTATGTGTAATGCATGTAATCACCATTTGTGGATGTAGGTGCGTCCAGGGCTCACCTGAGGGGTCCGAGACCCGGGATGTGTAGTGTTGAAATTCTCCATCGCAGGGGGAAGAGCTATTTGGGAGAGTTTTAAGCAATAGACACCATCAAAAGCAAAATAATAAATTTTACATCTGGGATGCTTCAGCCATCTAAAAAAAAAAGACACAATAAATAAAAGAAAATAAAAAAAAAACACATTGAAACATAGTGCCAGCAAAGCAAATGTAGGCTGGACTAACATAGGGTCAGGTTGCATATAGCAGAAGCCTGAAACATTGAAGTAAACTTGGTAAGGGGCAAAAGCACCCTTAGCTCCCCAAATCATATCCAGAGTTCAGAGGAAGTCGGGATATGAGAGGAGTGGGGCAGCACGGCAACAACATCCACCGAACTAGCCTGCTGTAAAAAACAAAAAAAAATAAACATATATAGTATGTGCATGCCAAAGAGTGCTAGTATGATATAGCTGATCATCTAACAGTCTGAGAGCATACCACCTAATGAAAGCAAGATAAGTCCCGAAAGCAACATCCTGTACAAAAGAACTAAAAAAAAAAAAAAAAAAAGGACTTAAAAAAAAATATAAAAAAATGACCATTAACGTATGTAGGCACCTGGTCTGGTGGAGGACCAGGGAAGACAGGGACCACATGGTCATACATGTTGGGTTAATAACATGCATGGTGAGGCAGGATGAGGGGGATTGAAATATCAGCAGTTCTGTATATCTGTAGTACCAAAAGGGGACAGTAGGTGGTGCTCAGACACTAGCAAAGTTAAATCTCGCTCAGAAGTGCAGATAGAACCAGAGGAACAAAAATTCAACTGTGACTAAAAAAACAAAAAAAAAAGAAAAAATTGGCCAGCTTCATGCCTGTGTCGCCTGCGGTCACGTCCTGGAGGGGGTGTATTCCAGATGGGCATCGGTCTGGGCGTAGAGGGTTGGCGGGGAAGGGCTTCAGCATCCATGAGGCCCAGTTTAACCAGGATTTCTTGGCCCTCCAATAGGGTGGTAGCAGTATACGTTGTACCGTTATGTGGAACGGAGAGTTTGAAGGGGAAGCCCCATCTGTAGCGAATACGTGCTTTTGCTAGCTCTGTGGTGACCTCCTTCATCTTACGGCGTCTGTCCAAGGTGGCAGGGGAGATATCTGGGTATATTTGGACTGGGGAGCCGTCCAGGGTGATGTTATGGGAATTGCGTGCAGCACGGAGGATCTCTTCTTTAATGAGAAAGTCTTTTAAACAGAGAACAATGTCCCTGGGAGGTTTGTCTGGTGGAGGTTTGGGGCGAAGTGCTCTGTGTATGCGATCGCATGTGAATGCGTCTACAGCGCGATCTGGTAGGAGCGATTGGAACAATTTATGCATGGCAGGGATGAGGTCAGATGTGGTTTCAGGGACTCCTCTGATCCTGAGATTGTGCCTGCGATTCCGATTGTCGAGATCCTCGACTTGGGATTGCAGCTGAGTGACAGTCGCATTTAGGGATTCAAATTCCCTGGAGAGATCATTGTGGGCAATCGTGAGCTCATCATGTTTTGTTTCCAAGCGGTCGGTACGGGTTCCTAGGGCAGAGATCTCCTGGGTTAAGGTGTTAGTGCTTTTATGCAATTCCGTTTGGAATTTGGAGGCAATTTTACTGTATATGGACTCCAGGCTTTTGTCAAGGTCTGCCTTAGTCAGGGGAGGACAGTACTCACAGTCTCGTGGTGCATCCTGTGCAGATGTAGTGGCGTCCTGTGAGTCCTGCGTGTCCAGCAGTGAGGGAGAGACAGGGCCGTCGGCGCCATCTTGGGACATGCTGTACCGTTCCTGGTTCCTCAGCAGGTATGTAGTTAAGGACCTTTGAGCGGACTTGTGGCCCTTATTACGCTTCGGCGGCATGCACAGCTCGGTCCGGGGGGTGATCGGAGTTGATGTGGGAAATATCAGTGCTTATGACCCCGGGAAGCAGGCTAGTAGGTCGGAGTAGAGCGGAGCTACTCAATCATGCGGCCGGTCCCGTGGAAGTCGCGCGCGGATGCAGGCATTAAGGAGGGACTTGTATATATGCCCTCCTGCCCGTACGTGCCATTCTGCCGACGTATATCGTCGTGCGCCGGTCAGGAACCGGTTAAGAAATAAACTTTTTTTTTTTTGGCCCAACCTTGCATTAACCAGTCCCCGACCAGCGCACGAAGATGTACATCGGCAGAATGGCACAGACAGGCATAAGGGCGTACAGGTACATCCCTTTAAGAATGACGCCGTGCCATCACGTGCGCACCGCGTGCACGTCGGTTGGGACCAGCGTGAGTCCGGTCGCGGGTCCCGCGGACTCGATCACCACGGGGATACCGTCTCACGGGAAGGCTGAACGGGGAGATGCGGAAGTAAACAGCATCTCCCCATTCTGCCTAGCAACAAGTGATACTGATCTCTGCTCCTTGTGATTGGAGCAGAGATCAGTGTCCACTAACACACAGCCACGCCCCCCACAGTTAGTAACACACCCCTAGGAACACTTAACCCCTACACTGCCACCCCCTGGTTAACCCTTTCACTGCCAGTGTCATTTACAAAGGAATCAGTGCATTTGTATAGCACTGATTGCTGTATAAATGACAATGGTCCCAAAAATGTGTCAAAAATGTCCGATGTGTCCGCCATAATGTCACAGTCACAATAAAAATCACTGATCGCCGCCATTACTAGTAAAAAAAAAATTATTAATAAAAATGCTATAAAACTATCCCCTATTTTGTAAACGCTATAACTTTTGCGCAAACCAATCAATAATCGTTTATTGCGATTTTTTTTACCAAAAATATGTAGAAGAATACGTATCGGCCTAAACTGAGGAAAATTTTTTTTTTTATATATTTATGGGGGATATTTATTATAGCAAAAAGTTAAAAATAATGTGTTTTTTTCAAAATTGTTGCTCTTCTTTTCTTTATAGAGCAAAAAATTAAAACCGCGGGGGCGATCAAATACCACCAAAAGAAAGCTCTATTTGTGGGAAAAAAAGGATGTCAATTTTGTTTGGGAGCCACATTGTCAGTTAAAGCGACGCAGTGCCGAATCGCAAAAAGTGGTCTGGTCTTAAGCCAGCAAAATGGTCCGGTCTGAAAGTGGTTAAAGACACACTATTAAGGGCAGTGGCAGCGCCTTCTAAAAAAGTGTCTCATCCTCGCCTCACACACAGCAAGCAAGGTATGCCATCAGGGCCGCCATCAGGGGGGTACAGCCCATACACCTGTAAGGGGCCCGAGCGTCTAGACTGGTCCATTTGAAGTGAATATGAGTCGGCAGCTGTATCACTGAGCTTGCATCGGGCTCTTTGCTGCCACCTCTGGCAAATTCCTGCATGTGCACTCCTCGTGTGTGCACAAGAGCTGGGACCAAGAACACCACCTTACAAGTAAGGACTGTTCTACAAGTGAAGGGGGGGGGGGGGTGTACGGGTGTGTGTGTTCAATGGGTACATGTGTCTAGCCATACGCTCTTAAAAACCTTGTAAGTAATAACATATGGTAGTGATCAATGTGATTACATATAATGTAAGGGGCTTAAATACAAAAAAAAAAAGGTATACAATAAATAACGAACTCCAAATTCTGGGCGCTAGCGTGGTATGTCTACAGGAGACGTATATCACACATGGGGCAGGGGTTAAATTAGCATCACATCAATTCCCGATCTGGTTCTATGGAGGCACACCATCACCACACTCAAGAGGGGTAGCTATTGGCTTTAATAGCACAATAAGGTTTGAAGTGGAGGAGCGTCTGGTAGACCCAGAAGGAAGGTATTTGTTTATAAAAGGAAAATTGTTTAATATGAAGTGTACGATTGTAAATGTATATGCACCGAATAAGAACCCTGACAGATTTCTCAAGAAAGTATTAAAAAAACTTGATGACTTCAAGGATGGTAAATTGATTGTGGCAGGGGACCTGACCTGGAGCATTGACCCCAGAGTAGATACTTCAGGGGGAGGAAATGGAGTTACTGAGTAGAGACAGAGAACAGTCAAAAATGCATTGGCTAACTGGCAGTTGCAAGACGCATGGAGGATCAGCCATTTAAAAGAGCGGGATTATACCCACTTCTCCTCTGTTCATAACTCCTTTTCTAGGATAGACTATATCCTAATAGAACATCAACTTGTATCTGCCTTGAAAAAGGCAGGAATTAAACCTACCACCTTGTCAGACCATGCCCCAGTGCAAATTCAACTGGAGATAAAGGGAGACGTGGGCTCGGGGAGAACTTGGAAGCTAAACGATTCATTCATTCAGGACCTAGAATCGATCAGTAGGATTGAGCAAGAATTGACAACTTTTTTTGAGCTAAACGATACGCCAGAAATCTCCAGAGCCACCGCCTGGGAAACATACAAAGTTGTTATAAGAGGGATTCTGATCGGGATTGGGGCAGGGAAAAAGAAGGAAAGGGAGAAAAAGAAAGCCCAGTTATATAGGGAGATCCAGGAATTGGAGCAAAAAACTAGACCTAAAGGGATACCGGACAGACAGGACCTGATAGCTAAAAAGAGAGAGATACAAGAGTGCCTTGAGCAAGAGAGGAAATCAGCATTTCATAATGTAAATAAGGAAAGATATCAGTGGGGAAATAGGTCAGGCAAATGGATGGCGAGACGGGTGAAGGAAAAGAAGAACAGGACCTTTATCCCAATGGTTAGAGATAGAATACCCCACGCATCGCGGAAAATCTCCATTCTTACTATAGTGCTCTGTACAATATAAGCCAGAGAGGTGAAGACAGGGGAAAACAGAGTGAAGTAATAAGGGAGTATTTACGGGACCTGGACTTCCCAAAGGGAGAGAAGGAGGAGATGGAGGCATTGGAGGCCCCCATGTCGAAAGAGGAAGTGGAGAGAGCAGGTAAAAGTACTGCCCTGGGTGGAAGTCAGGGCCCTGATGGATACTCCATCCTGTATTACAAGAAGTTCCATAAGCAACTAGTCCCCAAATTATGCGATTATTTCAATGCAGTAGGAGCAGGCCAATTTCATTATTAAATGCAGATATAAAGATCTTTGCAAAAATAATAGCAGAAAGACTGAAAGCTTACTTCAAGAAATGGATCCACAATGATCAAGTGGGGTTTGTCCAGGGGAAGGAGGGGAGGGACAATTCGTTGAAGTCTATACTGTTGGTACAAGAAGTCATCAGGAGGGGTACCCCCACAGTACTTATGTCAGTCGATGCCGAGAAGGCTTTTGACAGAGTCAATTGGGGGTTCATGTTTGAGACGCTAAGGTACTTAGGGTTTGGTGAGAGGTTGATGGGATGGATTGAGTCCCTTTACTTCCACCCGACGGCCAGAATTAGAGTTAATGGCTCCCTGTCCTGCCCCCTTGAATTATTCAATGGGACAAGACAGGGATGCCCACTCTCACCACTTCTATTTATAATCACGTTGGAGCCCCTCCTGGTGGCAATACGCAAAAACCAAGATATCCAGGGAATCCGGGTTGGAAGTAGGGAATATAAGGTGGCCGCATTTGCAGACGATTTATTATTGTACATCTCCAAACCCAGAACAACAATCCCGATAATCCTGAAGGAATTAAAACAGTATGGGAAATTAACGAATTTTAAAATAAACATGACTAAATCCGAGATTTTGAACTTAACCTTGTCCGTAGTAGAGCAGAGAGCACTTCAAGTTAATTTACTGCTCAGTCGGTGTAAAAAGGAATTGGGTTATCTAGGTATAAAACTGACAGCACAAATAGGAGATCTCTTTGAAGCCAATTATATACCTCTACTTAATAAAATTAAAGACCAACTGGGGGGTGGAGGGGGGGTTGTCCTGTGGGGGGGGTTGTCATGGGGGGGGGTCTATACTAATGGAGGGGGGGGGGGGGGGGGGTTGTGTCGCGTAGGGGGGGGGGGAGGGGCCGGGGGCGGGGGGTCTATACTAATGGAGGGGGTTCATCCTGGGGGGGTGTAATTGGGGTGGTTTGTCCTGGGTGGTCTATACAAATGGAGGGGGGGGGTTGTCCTGGGGGGTCTATACTAATGGAGGGGGGGTTGTGGAGGGGGGTGGTATGTCGGAGGTCTATACTAATGGAGGGGGGGTTGTCCTGGGGAGGTCTATACTAATGGAGGGGGGTTGTCCTGGGGAGGTCTATACTAATGGAGGGGGGGTTGTCCTGGGGGGGTCTATACTAATGGAGGGGCGTTTGTCCTGGGGGTCTATACTAATGGAGGGGGTGGTTTGTCCTGGGGGGGTCTATACTAATGGAGGGGGGGGTGGTTTGTCGGGGGTCTATACTAATGGGGGGGGGGTT
This sequence comes from Lithobates sylvaticus, assembly GCA_028564925.1. Classification (NCBI taxonomy): domain Eukaryota; kingdom Metazoa; phylum Chordata; class Amphibia; order Anura; family Ranidae; genus Lithobates; species Lithobates sylvaticus. Next base: position 501,283,540 of record CM053027.1, on the reverse strand, counting down.
TGTCCTGGGGGGTCTATACTAATGAAGGGGGGTTTTGTCCTGGGGGGTCTATACTAATGGGGGTGGTGGTTTGTCGGGGGGGGTCTATACTAATGGGGGTTTGTCCTGGGGGGCCTATACTAATGAAGGTGGGGTTTGTCCTGGGGGTCTATACTAATGGAGGGGGGTTTGTCCTGGGGGTCTATACTAATGGAGGGGGGTTTTGTCCTGGGGGGGTCTATACTAATGGAGGGGGGTTTGTCCTGGGGGTCTATACTAATGGAGGGGGGGTTGTCCAGGGGGTCTATACTATTGGGGGGGGGGTTTGTCCAGGGGGTCTATACTAATGGAGGGGGGTTTGTCCTGGGGTCTATACTAATGGAGGGGGGGGTTTTGTCCTGGGGGGTCTATACTAATGGAGGGGGTTTGTCCTGGGGGGTCTGTGCTAATGTAGGGGGGTGGTTTGTCCTGGGGGGGTCTATACTAATGGAGGGGGAGGGTTTGTCCTGGGGGGTCTGTACTAATGTAGGGGGGTGGTTTGTCCTGGGGGGGTCTATACTAATGGAGGGGGAGAGTTTGTCCTGGGGGGTCTGTACTAATGTAGGGGGTTGGTTTGTCCTGGGGGGTCTATACTAATGGAGGGGGGTTTGTCCTGGGGGGTCTATACTAATGAAGGGGGGGGGTTTGTCCTGGGGGGTCTATACTAATGGAGGAGGGTTTGTCCTGGGGGGTGAATACTAATGGAGGGGGGGTTTTGTCCTGGGGGGTGAATACTAATGGAGGGGGGTGTTTTGTCCTGGGGGTCTGTACTGAGGGAGGGGTTTATACTTAGTGGGGGGTCTGCACTGATGGAGGGGGGGTCTATACTTAGTGGAGGGGGGTCTGTACTGAGGGGCACCTATAGTTCGTGGAGAGGTTGAGACCATGTTTTACCACACCGGGTGACACCAACCCTAGTGACGCCACTGCAGCCGCGGGCTCTTATTTCCCCTCTCCTCGCGCGTGCTGCTGTACTTCATGTACCACCAGAGGGAAAGCCACACAGCCTGGTGCCATCCCTGGCGGAGAAAGGAATCTAGTCATTGCCAGAATACAGATCTGGGCTCTACCCAGTGGAGTCGCCATGGGCAATTCAGAGTGAGCAGACTCCTGATCAGAGGAACCGTTGTTGCTGTATCGCTGGGTCAGGTGAGAGGGCCGATCAGCCATTATCTTCTAATGTCCACAGTAACTGCAGTCTCTGACCATCTCTTGTAACATGTCTGCAGTCTCTGACCATCTCTTGTATCATGTCTGCAGTCTCTGACCATCTCTTGTATTATGTATGCAGTCTATGACCATCTCTTGTATTATGTCTGCAGTCTCTTACCATTTTTTTTAATATGTCTGCAGTCTCAGGCCATCTCTTGTATCATGTCTGCCGTCTCTGACCGTCTCCTTTAGTATGTCTGCAGTCTCTGACCATCTCTTGTAATGGGTCTGCAGTCTCTGACCATCTCTTGTAATGGGTCTGCAGTCTCTGACCATCTCTTGTAATGTGGCTGCAGTCTCTGACCATCTCTTGTATTCTGTCTGCAGTCTCTGACCATCTCATGTATCATGTCTGCAGTCTCTGACCATCTCTTGTATCATGTCTGCCGTCTCTGACCATCTCCTGTACTATGTCTGCCGTCTCTGACCATCTCCTGTACTATGTCTGGTGGCTCTTTCTAACAGACTCTCTAACAGAAGCCCCCTCTGTGTGCATCAGAGAGACTCCCCTCCAGGTCTCATTAGTCAGGTGTAACGCTTCCTGTATTTTCTTCATTGTTAAAAGATCATGGGAGGATCCTAGGGTAACAAAGATTTCTTAGGGGAGAATATCTGTGTTTGATTCGTTGCCATAGTAACATTTGTAAAGGGGAGGAGTTAGTAAGATGACCACGCCCACGTGGGGGCGCCAGAAATATTTCTGCACCCAGGCGTCTGTGACCCTAGGATCGGCCCTGCCAACTGGGCAGGACGCAATACAAAGCACTCACATGGACTGGAAAGATCAATGCAGTTAAAATGTTTATATTGCCCATACTAATTTATACATTTCAAATGGTCCCAATCCCTCTCCCACAGACTTATTTTGGAAAAATAAAATCCATGGTGTTGAAGTTTATTTGGGCCCGTAAACGTCCCCGTATCGCTTATGATGTATTGGTGAAAGATAAAGATAGAGGGGGATTAGCAATGCCAGAGTTTAAAACATTTTATGAAGCAGTTGTGATCTCTAGAATAACAGATTGGCTACATAATAAGACGGAGAAGAGTTGGGCGGAGTTAGAAATCACATTGAGTAGAACAGACATAGGGAAAATGATATGGATACCACCCCAACACCGAGACCTAGCAGCAAACACAAATATTTTGACAAAAAACACATTAAAGATTTGGGATGGAATAAACAAGAGACACAAATGGGATTACAATTCACCACTAATGTCACTTTTAGACACAATTTTCTTTTTGCCTGGGAAGGAGGAGCGTTTATATTTTAGTAGGTGGGCTAAAAGGGAGGAAATAGCACTACAGAAAGTGATGGTAGGGAAAAGAGTATGTAGCGAAATCACGCAGGATTGGGGACACAGGCCACTTGACAAATGGAGATATACTCAAATTCAACACTTGTGTGGGGGGGGGAGGGGTGGAGGGGGCTGAGAGCATTCAGGTGTGTGGGGGGGGGGGGGGCTGAGAGCATACAGGTGTGGGGGGGGGCTGAGAGCATACAGGTGTGGGGGGGGGGGGGGGGGGGGGGGGGGGGGCTGAGAGCATTCAGGTGTGGGGGGGGGGGCTGAGAGCATACAGGTGTGGGGGGGGGCTGAGAGCATACAGGTGTGGGGTGGGGGGGCTGAGAGCATACAGGTGTGAGGGGGGGCTGAGAGCATACAGGTGTGGGGGGGGGCTGAGAGCATACAGGTGTGGGGGGGGGGGGGGCTAAGAGCATACAGGTTGTGGACAAACCTTGTGGACAACCTTATCCCAGAAGAGTTGAATAACCATATAGTTGGTTATTTATATTTACCCCTGTGTATAGAGATATTTAGGAATAAATTGCCTTTTTTTTAAACTTTACATATTAACTAAATTATACACTACACTTTTTTTTAAGGTTATTAACCGATTAATCGAAACAATAATCGGCCAACTAATCGATTATGAAAATAATCGTTAGTTGCAGCCCTACACTCAAGCTACACCTGGGTAAATGGGTAATAGGGAAGAAAGGAATTATAGATAACAATTCCTCAACCAGACAACCAAAACCGTCACCCCAATAGTCATGAATAAAGTGTGAGGCGTGTTCCTCTGAATCAGTAAACAACATATCAAAAAAAGACAGTCAACCTCCACACTCCCCACAATACCATGAACCACTGAATCTGGATGAGCTAACTCAAAAAAAATGGAGAAATTCCCAATACTGTCAGATCTGGTCGCCCAGTAGATACAGTAAGGCCCCCATGTACACTGAGGCTGGTAAACGGACATTCAGAGGCAGTTGGACGTTTTTTTTTCAACTGCCCCTGAACTCATTCAATGTTATCCTATGTGACCATGTACACAGTTTTGTTAACAGCGTTTCTTATAAGGCAAAAAAATGAGTTCAGACGCCAAAGATTTCCAAGTTTTAGACGCAAAACCCCGCTAAACGCGGTACCGGCGTATAGCCGCGTTTATGTTTATAAGCGTTTTTAAAGGTGCACTATTTTTTTGACAGTAAATATCTCAAAAATGATGTCAAATGATGAAAAACCATTAAAAAAAAAAAAATTGTAATTGCTTGCAATAATACATAGACTATTTATATACCCTAAAGAGCCCTTGCTGTTATCCGAAGTATAATTGGAATTTGACCCATATGTTGTTAGATTTGAACAAGCAACTTGTGGCAGGTGACGTGGCAAATGACAATCCGCAACTTGTGGCAGGTGACGTGGCAAGTGGATAATCCACAACTTGTTGCAGGTGACGTGGCTAATGAAAATCCGCAACTTGTGGCAGGTGACGTGGCAAGTGACATGGCAAGTGGACAATCCACAACTTGTGGCAGGGGAAGTGGCAAGTGACATGGAAAGTGGATAATCCACAACTTGTGGCAGGCGACGTAGCAAGTGGACAATCCACAACTTGTGGCAGGTGACGTGGCAAGTGACATGGCAAGTGGACAATCCACAACTTGTGGCAGGTGACGTGGCAAGGGACATGGCAAGTGACATGGCAAGTGGACAATCCACAACTTGTGGCAGGTGACGTGGCAAGTGACATGTGACAAGTGGACAATCCACAACTTGTGGCAGGTGAAGTGGCAGGTGGACAATCCACAACTTGTGACAAGTGACAATCCACAACTTGTGGCAAGTGGACAATCCACAACTTGTGGCAGGTGACGTGGCAAGTGACATGGCAAGTGGACAATCCACAACTTGTGGCAAGTGACGTGGCAAGTGGACAATCCACAACTTGTGGAAGGTGACGTGGCAAGTGGATAGAAACTCTACAGATTAGTTCAGTGTAAAATATATGAAAGTGTGATCCGGATAGTATACAGTCCCGGTATGATGATGAAAGAACACCTATGGATTCCCAATGGGGAGATGGTGGGCGGTCCTGATGATTAATGGGGGCAATGATGACAAGTGTAGCAGTCTCGGCTCGCATGGTTGGACAGTCTCTGCCCTCGATGCAAATACCACAGGAACAGAAGGAACTGTAATTGGTGTCAATGGGAAAGGTGAGTATGCATATAATCTTTGTCAGTTCCCAGCCGGGTGTAAACAGCATAAATACAGCTCACCACTCTCCTGATACCCGGGCCGTCCTAAGCCATCTAGAGCTGTAAATTTGGTGTGATCACCTTGTCCTCACAGGATAGGAGAGAAGGGAGCCTGTTCATTGGCCAGTGCATGGGCGTAGCGTGAAGGGGTGCAAGAGTC
>CM053027.1:501231397-501278097 GCA_028564925.1 Lithobates sylvaticus | reverse complement strand
AGCTTTCTCATAAGCGATCTTCAAACTGTGCCTCAATCTGTCCACATATCCTTTGTGTGAGGCCTCAGAGGCATGGTCCAAGGAAATGCCAAAGGCCAGATCCACTGGCAATCTTGCTTCTCTCCTAAACATAAGTCGGTAAGGAGAGAAACCCGTCACATCACTGGTTGTACAGTTGTAAGCATGCACTAGAGTTGAAATGTGTTGACTCCAATGTTGCTTCTTCTCTGTTTCTAAAGTTCCCAACATGTTCAATAGGGTCCTGTTAAACCTTTCAGGCTGGGCATCACCTTGAGGGTGATATGGTGTGGTTCTAGTCTTCTCTACTCCCAGAGAATCTAGTAGCTTCCTGATCAGGCGACTCTCAAAGTCCCTTCCTTGGTCTAAATGGATTCTCTGTGGTAGTCCATAATGAACAAAGTACTTCTCCAAAAGTACCTTAGCTACTGTAGAGGCCTTCTGGTCCTTGGTTGGGAAAGCCTGAGCATAACGGGTGAAATGGTCGGTTACCACCAGAACATTTCCCAATCCACTCAAATCGGGTTTGAGGCAGAGAAAATCAATGCATACCAGATCCATTGGGCCTTGACTCTGTAGATGACCCATTGGGGCAGCTTGATGGGGTAAAGCCTTCCTCTGAATGCATCTTGCACAGGAATGGCAATACTCCTCCACTTCGGCCCTCATGCCGGGCCAATAAAACCGGTCTCTGACAAGTTGGAAGGTTCTCTCTGCTCCCAAGTGACCATGCTGGTCATGTAAGGCAATCAGCACAGTCTCTCGATGCTTTTCGGGAAGGAACAGCTGCCACTTATCTTCTGGGCTATCAGAGGGGCCCCTTCGGTAGACCACTCCCTGATGCACCTGTAATTTGTCCAAATCTCTCCTCAGTAGGCGAGCCTCTTTGGAAGGGTGAAGTCGAAGTCCCTCTGGACATCTTGTTTTCCAGTGCCTCCAGACCAATTTCCCCATGGGGTCTTCCAATTGGTCACACCTCAACTCTTTCTTGGACAGCTTCGGTAGGCACTCTTCTTCTAGTTGAGTACAGAGGGAAAGACACAGACCCGAAGGTCAAAAAAGAGTGCTGCTCACCCCTAAAGGGCAAAAACAGAGGAAGGAAACGATCCCCCACGTTGGGGTTTTTAGGCAGCGTACAATGAAGGGAAGTCAGAGTTTGGGGGTAAAAAAGTTGACCATTTTATTAAAATTAAAAAATGATTAACATCATTGAATTAGAACATGAGCTCCAATGGGAACAGTGACAAATAACTATACATTTACATAGACATAAAAGAAAGCATGGATATACAATGGCAGACTAATATTCACATAATAACAGTAACAATCTGTCGTAAATATGGGAAATTGTCTCTGACGCGTTTCAACCCAAAAGGGTCTTCCTCAGAGGGAAAGAAAGTCTGCTAAACAGAGGGGAATGGGATGTCAATGTTAGTGGTAAGTACAATTACAGAGTAAAAGTAAGCTCATATAGTATACAGAGCTACATGTGACAATGCATATTGGAATTTATATTTACCACAGTAGTGTATATCCTGAAAGTAGAAAATGTAATATTCCCACTGGAGGGTTTGTAGCATGGAGAGGGACGCCGTCCACACCTCTGGGGCACACCGGATAGGTTCCACCGATTCCCACCCGGGTCACGGGGCGCCGTACGCCTTGCGAGAAGTCACACGTTGGGGTTCCCCTCCTACTGGTTCTGCTGGCCGAGCATAGACACCAGAGGAGAGGGAACAACCTGGGAAGAGCCCAAAAAGTGCGCAGATGCCTCCAATGACCGAGTCTAAAGAAAAATGGAAGTCAAGTTGTAACTTGGTGTTTAGGTGTGTAGAGCAGTTTAAGGGCAACTGTAAGAGAGGTAGTTGGTTAACCTCTATGTGCAATTGTTCTGACCAGGTGGGATAACCAAGGCATGTAGTGATTGAGTGTGTGGAAAGAGCTGTGCAACTACCCAAGGGATCTAAAAAACTGAACAGCAAAACAAACCTGAAACCAAATCTAGTGCAATGGCAGAAGTTCCCCTCAAAAGAAGGAGAGGGAGAAATAGGGAGTGGGAGTGCACAGTGTGTGGGAGGGCTGGGATAAGTGAGTGTGGTGTGTGAGGAGGTAAAAAAGTGAGGAGATGAGGATGAATGGGGTGGGGGGGGGGGGGGGGGGGGGGGGGGGGGGTGACGTGAGGTGGGGTGACGTGAGGTGGGGTGAAGGAAAGAAAGAAGATAATAAGGAGGGGAAAAAAAAGGGAGGGAAGAAGGGGAAATGAGGAACAGGGGAGGGATGGGAAAAGGGGGGGGGAAGGAAGGAAAAAGGGAGGGAAGGAAGGGGGAGAGGGAGGGGGTGGAAAGGAAGAAAGGTCAGAGAGAAAAAGGAAGGAAAGGAGGGAGAAAAAGAAGAAGTTAGAGGAATTTCTAGGGAGAGGGGAGGAAAAAAGGGGAAAGAAAAGAAGGGGGGAAGAAGAAAGGAAAGGGAAGGGGGGGAAAGGTTAGGAAAAGGAAGGGGGGAGAAAGGAAGGAAGAAAAAGGGGGGGGAAGAGGAGGGGGGGGGGGCGAAAGGAAGGGAAGGGTGGGAATGTGAGGAGGCAAGGAGAGAGTAGAGGGGGAAGTGATAGGGTGTAGTGTCAAGGTGAACAGTGAGCATACTAATAGTAAAAACGAAAAATAAATGAATAAATGAGTGATGCTCAAACTAGTGACGTCATGTATGTATACATGGATTGGAATTATAATCCTACCTGGGTTGTAGAGACCAATCATAAAATGCTGGCCATGGGGTTATGGCACGGTGACCAATAATATATTTTATAGAGAGGACCCTCAGTCCCGTATCACTAGTGTGGTGTTGATGTGATGGGACTGCTGGATCGATGGGGTGAGAAACACCCAATCTGGAAGCAAGAAGGTTAATCATGGTCAGTCAGATCAAACCAAGGGTCTAATGATAAAGTAAAAATAAACCGCAAAGTTTTCCTGTGGGGACCACCGAGAGGTCTGCGGGGTTAGGGCAACAGATGTAGCCGTCCAATTGTGCCTGTACGTACCATGTGTCAATCCCGGTGGTGATCTGGTCCTGCAAGGGTAGCTGTACTGTGGTGGGTACTTCTTGGTCCTTTTAAAGGATAAGGGAGGTGCTAATGGCCGGAAATAGGTCACCGAAAGTACTCGGTGAGCTATTGGCTCAGTGGGTGGGTGCATCCCCGCGCGGATTTGGTCCCCCTCCAGGTGTGGGTGGCCGCCAAACGGGCAGGCCGCGTGTGGCGTCCCCGGCGTTCCCGGCGGCCATCTTGTGGCCCGTAACTGACGTCATCCCTGACGCAAATGGCGTGACGTACGCTCGTCATGCGCACCAGCGGCGTCCCGCGCGTGCGCAATGGCGAGCGTCGTCCAGGGATGTGCTAGGAATGCCGCCGACGAGGGTGTTCCAACGGTCGATCGCACGGGACCAGCCCAGGTGCGTCGATCGTGGAGAGGAAGGAGGCGCCTATGGTGAAATAAGGCGTCACTCCTTACCCTTGTCGGGAAGGCGTTTGAGCGCCCCCCAGAGGCCCGAACGGTACGGCGGAGTCCGGCAGTCCCCAGTGGCGGACGGACACCCCTCCCATGCAAATATTGATCGACCTGTGGCAAGAAGATGGTATAAAGATGTTGAGCTGGGGTGCAAATAGAGAGAGAAAAAAAAAAAAAAGTGAAAAAATGATAATGATGAAAATAAAATAAAACAAAATAAAATAAAATAAAATAGTAAGTGATGGAGAATAAATAATAATAAAGGATAATATACATAATTAACATAAAAAGGTTGAGTAATAGAATGGTGAGAAAGAAAAAACCCAGGGGTGGAAAAACAAAAAGAGGTGAAAAATGAACCACAGCATCAACATCGCCGCAGAGAGATCATTGGACAACAGCTCAATTACAATGGGAGATAATGAACAACTCTGACAAGTTCAAGTATGGAAACATAGGATAAAATAAAAATATTTTCACAAATTAGGTTAATCAAATACATACTTTGGTTTGTACAAAAAATATATAGGACACATTTGTTAGATGTACATCGTATATATACACAAAACTCTGGTTGGAAATCGTCACCCTATCTGTATGTCAATTTGGTATGGTCTCAATTCGTGTCCTCGTCTGAGTAGGAGACGGGATAAACAATGGCATATTATAAACATGTTATTATAGTACATTAAGTTAAATTCAGTTAGAAGCGATTATAGAATATATTCCTAGGGAGAAACGGGAAATTTGCCAACATTTCTGTTGGCAAGAAAATATAATATAAATATTTTTAATATTTTTGATATTTGTTCACATACTATCATGGAGGAGACAGTCGAATAGGGAAGGCGAAACAGGGGCTGCAAAGACGAAATATCCAAGAAGAAGGGCATCCATAAAGTGGACTAGGGTAAACCACGATGTATACACTGTAATAGTGAATGAGTGCCTTTATTGAGTTTTGCCGGAAACAAAACCTTTTAGGAAAGGAGCGAAGGAGATGGATTCATTTAGGCCCGGCGTCATTGTGGCGCCGAGTCTATGGATCCACCTCTGTTCGCACTGAAGGAGTACTTTGTTCCAGTCGCCGCCTCGGTCGGGTATGTGAATCCGATCGAGAGCGGCGAATGCGACAGTAGGCATAGTGTAGTTGTGTGCAGTTACCACATGCCGCCCAAGGGGTAGGTAGTGGTTGCCAATCTGCATGCAATAAATATGTTTGGATATACGTCTGTGGAGCTCCTGTTTCGTCTTCCCTATGTAGAACGCACCACATTCACACAGCATGATATAGACAATCCCTTTAGTTTGACAGTTCACAAAGTGGGATGGATGGAATATTGACCCATTGGGAAGAAGGAACGTTTTTTCGCGTTTTACATATTTGCATATTGAACAGTGACTACATGGAAAAGTACCCAAAATGGAACAATGTTTGAACCTTTTCATCTCGTTTTTGTATTCACTTTGTACGAGTCGATCACGCAGTGAAGTAGCCCGTCTAAAAGTTATTGCAGGACTGGCAGGGAGAAATTGGCTGATTTTAGGATCATCTTTTAGAATGGGCCAATACCGTAGAATAATTTTTCTAATGGTATCGTGCTGTTTGAAAAATCTCATGATGATCCCACCAGAAATTATTCTACGGTATTGGCCCATTCTAAAAGATGATCCTAAAATCAGCCAATTTCTCCCTGCCAGTCCTGCAATAACTTTTAGACGGGCTACTTCACTGCGTGATCGACTCGTACAAAGTGAATACAAAAACGAGATGAAAAGGTTCAAACATTGTTCCATTTTGGGTACTTTTCCATGTAGTCACTGTTCAATATGCAAATATGTAAAACGCGAAAAAACGTTCCTTCTTCCCAATGGGTCAATATTCCATCCATCCCACTTTGTGAACTGTCAAACTAAAGGGATTGTCTATATCATGCTGTGTGAATGTGGTGCGTTCTACATAGGGAAGACGAAACAGGAGCTCCACAGACGTATATCCAAACATATTTATTGCATGCAGATTGGCAACCACTACCTACCCCTTGGGCGGCATGTGGTAACTGCACACAACTACACTATGCCTACTGTCGCATTCGCCGCTCTCGATCGGATTCACATACCCGACCGAGGCGGCGACTGGAACAAAGTACTCCTTCAGTGCGAACAGAGGTGGATCCATAGACTCGGCGCCACAATGACGCCGGGCCTAAATGAATCCATCTCCTTCGCTCCTTTCCTAAAAGGTTTTGTTTCCGGCAAAACTCAATAAAGGCACTCATTCACTATTACAGTGTATACATCGTGGTTTACCCTAGTCCACTTTATGGATGCCCTTCTTCTTGGATATTTCGTCTTTGCAGCCCCTGTTTCGCCTTCCCTATTCGACTGTCTCCTCCATGATAGTATGTGAACAAATATCAAAAATATTAAAAATATTTATATTATATTTTCTTGCCAACAGAAATGTTGGCAAATTTCCCGTTTCTCCCTAGGAATATATTCTATAATCGCTTCTAACTGAATTTAACTTAATGTACTATAATAACATGTTTATAATATGCCATTGTTTATCCCGTCTCCTACTCAGACGAGGACACGAATTGAGACCATACCAAATTGACATACAGATAGGGTGACGATTTCCAACCAGAGTTTTGTGTATATATACGATGTACATCTAACAAATGTGTCCTATATATTTTTTGTACAAACCAAAGTATGTATTTGATTAACCTAATTTGTGAAAATATTTTTATTTTATCCTATGTTTCCATACTTGAACTTGTCAGAGTTGTTCATTATCTCCCATTGTAATTGAGCTGTTGTCCAATGATCTCTCTGCGGCGATGTTGATGCTGTGGTTCATTTTTCACCTCTTTTTGTTTTTCCACCCCTGGGTTTTTTCTTTCTCACCATTCTATTACTCAACCTTTTTATGTTAATTATTTATATTATCCTTTATTATTATTTATTCTCCATCACTTACTATTTTATTTTATTTTATTTGTTTTATTTTATTTTCATCATTATCATTTTTTCACTTTTTTTTTTTTTCTCTCTATTTGCACCCCAGCTCAACATCTTTATACCATCTTCTTGCCACAGGTCGATCAATATTTGCATGGGAGGGGTGTCCGTCCGCCACTGGGGACTGCCGGACTCCGCCGTACCGTTCGGGCCTCTGGGGGGCGCTCAAACGCCTTCCCGACGAGGGTAAGGAGTGACGCCTTATTTCACCATAGGCGCCTCCTTCCTCTCCACGATCGACGCACCTGGGCTGGTCCCGTGCGATCGACCGTTGGAACACCCTCGTCGGCGGCATTCCTAGCACATCCCTGGACGACGCTCGCCATTGCGCACGCGCGGGACGCCGCTGGTGCGCATGACGAGCGTACGTCACGCCATTTGCGTCAGGGATGACGTCAGTTACGGGCCACAAGATGGCCGCCGGGAACGCCGGGGACGCCACACGCGGCCTGCCCGTTTGGCGGCCACCCACACCTGGAGGGGGACCAAATCCGCGCGGGGATGCACCCACCCACTGAGCCAATAGCTCACCGAGTACTTTCGGTGACCTATTTCCGGCCATTAGCACCTCCCTTATCCTTTAAAAGGACCAAGAAGTACCCACCACAGTACAGCTACCCTTGCAGGACCAGATCACCACCGGGATTGACACATGGTACGTACAGGCACAATTGGACGGCTACATCTGTTGCCCTAACCCCGCAGACCTCTCGGTGGTCCCCACAGGAAAACTTTGCGGTTTATTTTTACTTTATCATTAGACCCTTGGTTTGATCTGACTGACCATGATTAACCTTCTTGCTTCCAGATTGGGTGTTTCTCACCCCATCGATCCAGCAGTCCCATCACATCAACACCACACTAGTGATACGGGACTGAGGGTCCTCTCTATAAAATATATTATTGGTCACCGTGCCATAACCCCATGGCCAGCAGTTTATGATTGGTCTCTACAACCCAGGTAGGATTATAATTCCAATCCATGTATACATACATGACGTCACTAGTTTGAGCATCACTCATTTATTCATTTATTTTTCGTTTTTACTATTAGTATGCTCACTGTTCACCTTGACACTACACCCTATCACTTCCCCCTCTACTCTCTCCTTGCCTCCTCACATTCCCACCCTTCCCTTCCTTTCGTCCCCCCCCCTCCTCTTCCCCCCCCACCTTTTTCTTCCTTCCCTTTCTCCCCCCTTCCTTTTCCTAACCTTTCCCCCCCTTCCCTTTCCTTTCTTCTTCCCCCCTTCTTTTCTTTCCCCTTTTTTCCTCCCCTCTCCCTAGAAATTCCTCTAACTTCTTCTTTTTCTCCCTCCTTTCCTTCCTTTTTCTCTCTGACCTTTCTTCCTTTCCACCCCTCCCTCTCCCCCTTCCTTCCCTCCCTTTCCTTCCTTCCCCCCCCCCTTTTCCCATCCCTCCCCTGTTCCTCATTTCCCGCTTCTTCCCTTTTTTTCCCCTCCTTATTATCTTCTTTCTTTCCTTCACCCCACCTCACGTCACCCCCCCCCCTTCCCCCCCCCCCCGTTCATCTCCTCACTTTTTTACCTCCTCACACACCACACTCACTTATCCCAGCCCTCCCACACACTGTGCACTCCCACTCCCTATTTCTCCCTCTCCTTCTTTTGAGGGGAACTTCTGCCATTGCACTAGATTTGGTTTCAGGTTTGTTTTGCTGTTCAGTTTTTTAGATCCCTTGGGTAGTTGCACAGCTCTTTCCACACACTCAATCACTACATGCCTTGGTTATCCCACCTGGTCAGAACAATTGCACATAGAGGTTAACCAACTACCTCTCTTACAGTTGCCCTTAAACTGCTCTACAGACCTAAACACCAAGTTACAACTTGACTTCCATTTTTCTTTAGACTCGGTCATTGGAGGCATCTGCGCACTTTTTGGGCTCTTCCCAGGTTGTTCCCTCTCCTCTGGTGTCTATGCTCGGCCAGCAGAACCAGTAGGAGGGGAACCCCAACGTGTGACTTCTCGCAAGGCGTACGGCGCCCCGTGACCCGGGTGGGAATCGGTGGAACCTATCCGGTGTGCCCCAGAGGTGTGGACGGCGTCCCTCTCCATGCTACAAACCCTCCAGTGGGAATATTACATTTTCTACTTTCAGGATATACACTACTGTGGTAAATATAAATTCCAATATGCATTGTCACATGTAGCTCTGTATACTATATGAGCTTACTTTTACTCTGTAATTGTACTTACCACTAACATTGACATCCCATTCCCCTCTGTTTAGCAGACTTTCTTTCCCTCTGAGGAAGACCCTTTTGGGTTGAAACGCGTCAGGGACAATTTCCCATATTTACGACAGATTGTTACTGTTATTATGTGAATATTAGTCTGCCATTGTATATCCATGCTTTCTTTTATGTCTATGTAAATGTATAGTTATTTGTCACTGTTCCCATTGGAGCTCATGTTCTAATTCAATGATGTTAATCATTTTTTTAATTTTAATAAAATGGTCAACTTTTTTACCCCCAAACTCTGACTTCCCTTCATTGTACGCTGCCTAAAAACCCCAACGTGGGGGATCGTTTCCTTCCTTTGTTTTTTCTCTTCTTCTAGTTGAGTTACCCCACAGTAACACTTTGGGACTCCCACTGTGGTAACTCCTATCTCTTCAGCTCTGGATCCTCCTCTGGCTTGGAGTTCAGCCACCTGACAAAGGGCTCGCACTCCTTCTGGTGCCACTTGGGTCCAGTCTTCCCAATCGTCGACCATGACATGGGATCTTCGGGACAGGGCATCTGCATCCCTATTTCCAGCCCCTGGCGCGTACTTGAGGCTGAAATTGAATCCAGACAACGCCGCCAACCATCTGTGTCCAGTTGCATCCAACTTGGCGGTGGTGAATAGGTAGGTCAAGGGGTTGTTATCTGTTTTTACAGTAAACTCGGCCCCATACAGATAGTCTTTCAGTTTGTCAACTACTGCCCACTTGAGGGCTAAGAACTCCAACTTGTGGGTGGGGTAGTTCTTCTCGGAGGGGGGTCAGGCTCCGGCTCACATAGGCCACTGGTCGTAGCTGGTCTTCATACTCCTGGTAGAGTACTCCACCTAGGCCCTCATGGCTGGCATCAACATGTATCTCATATGGTCTAGTGGGGTCAGCATAGGCCAGAACTGGGGCTGTGGTGAGACTTCTCTTCAAGGTCCTGAAAGCCTTTTCACACCTTGAGTTCCATTGGTCTTGAACCGATTCACCGGGCCTCCTAGGCCCCAATCCATCTTCCTCTCCTTCTGTCTTGAGCAGTTCGTTTAGGGGTTTTGCAATGCGGGCAAACCCATCCACAAACCTGCAGTAGTAGGAGCAGAACCCCAAGAAAGATCGAAGTTCGGTGACTGTTGTGGGTCTTGGCCACGAAGTAACTGCCTCCAACTTCTCAGGGTCTGTAGCCACTCCTTTTTCAGACACTATGTGTCCCAGATAGTTCACAGAAGACTGATAGAACCGACACTTCTCGGGGAAAAGTTTGAGTCCCTCTTCACTGAGCCTCTTCAATACTTTCTCCAATCTGGCTTCATGTTCTTCCAAAGTTTTTCCAAAAACAATGACATCGTCCAGGTACACAAGGACTTCTATGAGGTTCATGTCTCCAACTGTACTTTCCATGAGGCGTTGAAAGGTAGCAGGAGCTCCAGATAGGCCCTGAGGCATCCTGTTGAACTCAAAGAACCCTACTGGGGTTATGAAGGCAGTCTTTTCTCTATCTTCTGGATGCATTGGGATTTGATAGTACCCACTCTTGAGGTCCATCACACTGAACCACTTAGCTCCAGATAAACTCTGTAAGGCATCCTCTATCCTTGGCGTGGTGTACTGGTCAGGAATGGTCCTCCTGTTGAGAGTTCTGTAGTCAATGCAGAGCCTCAATGACCCATTCTTCTTCCTGACTACCACTATTGGGGAGGCATAGGGGCTTCTGGACTCCCGAATCACTCCCGTCTTCTTCAGTTCCGCAAGCTGCTCCCTCAGATCCTCCAGATCTGCTAGCGGGACTCGCCTTACTCTTTCTCTGAATGGCTTGTCCTCTTGCATGCGGATTCGATGGGTGGCACTCCTCGCACACCCCACATCAAACTCATCTTTAGAGAAAATCTTCTCCCATCTGGTCAGCTGGGCCTTGGCTCTCTCTTTCCAAGCTCCAGGTAGGTTTGGGTTTTCCATGGAGAGTTTCTTCCAAACATCTTCTCCTTCACCCGTCCCCTTCACTTCTGACCAGCCAACTGGGACAGCAGGGCTCACCTGTCCCAGAAGCATCCTGGCAGTGATCTCCACGGGCCGCTCCGTGGGGTTCCTTACACTGACTGGGACTCTTCCTCTAGCCTTCTTCAGGGCCTTCATTGGGATCACTTCTGGGATCACTTCCAGACCTGAGTGACCCTCCATTGGGTTGGATTCCAGCAGTACAAATGGGCCAGGCTGTTCCCAATTAAGTTTCACCGTGGCCCTCATGCAGGTCACCTCTCCAGGCTGTAACACCGCTCCTTCTTTACCAAGCCTCCATACCCTTCCTATCCCCTCACTTGGGGTCTTCTGCTCTAGGACCAACCGCTGGTAGGCCGCCTTCAGCATGGGATGGATCTTGGGAGCTGAAAGATTCTGCTTCTGTACAAGGGGGGTCAGAAGCCTTCTGACTAGATCCGTGTTCGTCCCTATGATCAGGGAGGTCTTGCTAGTTCCTGGCGGGCGAGGGCACACCACTGCCAGGGTGTCAAACACTTCAGCCTTTCCAGCCACGGATGGGTCAAAGGTCAATCGTATGGGTAGGTATCCATCATAGGGGAAACTCTGAGTTCCCAGCCCCCGTATCTCCAACTCTTCTATCTTCTGTATGGGCAAATGACTCAGGTATCTGTCGTAGAAGTCCCTGTACAATAGGGTCACTTGTGCTCCAGTGTCTAGGAGGGCATGTGTGTACACTCCTTCCACTTGGATGGGTACAGTAGGGGATGGACCAACCAGCTCTTCTGGGTAGGGCCGAGTTGGTGCTGTCCTCTTCTTTGGACTCTTTTCTTTCCAACTGGATTTGCGCTTGATTCTTTCCTGAGCCTGGTATGCATTAATTTTCTCCCTCTCTATGGGAGTGTGAACCCGTTGAAGGACATTGTTATCTCTCACTTTTAAGGGTTCTCGCTTGGGAGTGCTGTGTCTCTTCGGAGGGGTCTTGCCCCCTTTCTCTGGGGTGTACCTTGGTTGAGGAACCCTGGGTTCCTTCCGAGGGGTTTGGTCTCCTCGCTTTCTTTTCCCGTTATACTTCTTGGAGCTCACCGAAGGCGATGGGCACCCGGTTGACTCCTTCACCGGGGCCCTTTGGCGTTTCCCGCCGGCTGGCGGCTATCTGTTTTCTTCCTCTTGGGACTGGAACATACAGCTGCAATATGGTCAATTCCCCCACAATTAAAACAGATCATCTCTCCGTAGTCAGGTGGGGATGCTGGTGCTGAAACAGTTGGAAATAATTCCCTCCTGCTTGTTTCTTTCTTGGGACTGGGCGTCTCTTTCGCCACCAGAGATGTCAGTATCTCCATCATCTGGGACATCTGCAACTTCAGGGCATCTACTTCTGTCTCTCTTTCAGGGGTTAAGGCCGACCTGACCGTGGCCACTGGAAGTTTTGTAGACCCCATCACTTGCTTTTCCCGTTTCTCTTCCAACATGGCCTCTTCCTCTCTGACCATTCGAATGAGATCGGGGGAGTCCAGGCTCTTCCCATCCTGCCGGGTGCATAGTATTAGTGCGACAGGGTCTAGGGGTTGGGCTCCCCTCATCACCTGCTGGGCACGGGCTTCGTCTACTTTCCCCGGATCTATCCCCTTCTTCAGGATAATCCTGTGCAGGATCTTGTCTATACGTCCCATATACTCCGACAGCTTCTCTCCTGTCTTCTGGTAACAGTGTTCCAGTTGATAGGTAAGCTCTGTGACTTTTTCTGTCCCACCAAACACACTTTCCAGGATGTCTATGTAATCCTGGGCAGTGCAATCCTTCTTTTAGGCTCTCAACAATCCTTTGCTTCTTTCTACCTTCTGGGACCTCCCATTCTTCTAAGGCCTGCGTGGCACCATCTAACCACTCTTCAAATCCCTCTTCCCCCGAGGGTACAGGTGTCCTTCCTGAAAACATCCGGAGTTTCCTGTATCCCGACATCGGGTAATCCCCGGGGTCTCTTCTGCACTGAGTCACAATCTCCCCTAGGACCGCGCACAGTTCTGCACTAAGAGTGGTCTGTGCGGGTGCGGGACTTTACGCGCCCTTCTGCTCTTCCTTCTTTGGGGATAGCATAGTTTTCACTGGAGAACAGTCTCCCTTGCGCGGCAGCGCATGCAGCAATTGATAGGTCTGACCATCCAGTGCTCGTATGCTTTGGCTCCTGAACTGCTCTGGGGTCTCACTTCTCCATTCTACTAGGGCGTATGTATACCCAGCATCATCTCTCATGTCCATTACCCGTGACTTGTGGCCTGGGGATAATGACATTATGAGCTGCTTGACTGCCTCTTCCTGCCATATCCCTGGCAGTTCAATGACTGCTGCTGCGGCTGGATCCATGCCCCATATTGTGGACCACTGTCCCACTTCTATCGGGTCCATGCCGGTACCTTCTGGCGGCTTTTCCCGCTGTCTCAGGATCCCGGACGAGCCCCCGACGTGTAGCGATACCCCCAGTTAAGAGGGCCGCAAGTTTGTTTTGGGTCCCTGAGTACAGCTCCACCAACCCCCCCCCCCCCCGGCAATTTGCTCTACCCGCTCTGGCACAGTTAATCAAGGGGTATGTATCTAGGCACATATGAATATCACTTACTACTTACTTTAACTGTAATGGACTCAAACTCACAGGCAACTGCTGACTGAAATAACTGTCTTTACTTTGGTAATATGAAAAAGAAATGGTAACATGCATTTGAACATTTGACTTACAATACACATGAACAGGTCCCTGCAGTATGTGCTATAAACAGGTACACATATGTGGGTCTGGACAGCAATGGGGAACGGAACGCCAAGTGTAGCGACCGTCTGCTATGCACCCCTGAGGTGCAACAAATCTAACTGCGCCTACCTAACGGACCAGGCCTGATCCCTAGCAATAGAGCTTAGTCCTTGAGAAAATACAGTATTCTTCACCGGCAAGAGAACTGTAGAGGTGGTGCACATGTAGCTTTAAATGGTGTGTTTGTAATCCACAAGAAAGAAACAATCTGCTGCTCTGAGGTAATTGTGCCTTGGCAGTTCAATAGGCATAGAGTGAAAGTGACAGTGTAGGATGAGCCTTTCAGCTCGCTCACCACTCCGGGGTACCGTCCTCAGCTCCGGGACCTCCACTGGCGGCGTCCGGCCTCCTCCGTCACAGCCCCTGCGCTCCGGTCCTCTCTCTGTCCGACCGTGTGTAGGGAAAAGTCTCCGCTCCGCTGCTGCTGACACTGAGGGGTGAGAGTCTCTCTCCTTCTGCTGCAAGGCCCAGGCTTCAGGCCTTCAGCAGTCCCGGTCCGCACAGGTGTCTCCTCACTCAGAAGTCTCTGCGTCACCAGCCCAGTCAGAAGAGGAAGAGGCGGTCTCTCCTCTTCCCTTTTATCACCTCCCCCAGCAGCCTCTCGGGCGGAAACCAACAGCCTCCCGGGAGCCTGGGGAATTATGGGGACTGTAGTCTTCTCCCCTAAAAGGGGAACGACCCCGCTACATATATATATATATATATATATATATATATATATATATATATATATAAAGAAATTGCAAGCAACCTCCTAGTATTTGCATAATGGATGCTTCAACTCTCCCAGATGCACAAGAGCTGAATTTCTGAATCCTGAATGTCTTTGAAAAACAGGAATTTGAAAATTTCACACTGTTTATGACTGCTATACAAAACTATTCTCTTGGGTTGTATTTATCAACTCTACCAATTTGAAGCTGTCATAGGACGGTCTGTGCCACCAATGGCGGTAACGAGTTACTTTAAGTAGAAGAACTTAAAGAGGTTGTAAACCTCCATGGGGAAGTTGTACCTATAGGTAAGCCTTATTCTAGGCTTACCTATAGGTACTGTAAATATCTCCTAAAAGAGCACCGTTCAGAAGATGTTTACTGTGTACTGCACCGATGATGTCATCGACACATGCGCTCTGAAAGAATGGCCGCTAGTGCTGTCTCTTCAGGCGAGTGTGCCATGACCGGCGGCTTCCATGCGCATGCACAGGAGTGACGTCACGCAGCTCCGGCCAGTCACAGAGCCGGAGTCCGCAGCCCTGGAAGGAAGACGGGTGAAGATGGATGCGGCCTGCAGCGGGGACGACGCAGGCTTCGTTTGCAGGTAAGCGATGCGTACTAGCACATTATGGCTTTACTTTGCAGGGACGAGGAAAGGAAGAAAAACCCACCATTGTTTACTTCCTCTTTAAAGGGTCACTAAAGACAATTTCTTTCATTTTTTGATAGCGTAAGGGAGGGTTAAAGCCCCAGTCCGTTTATTTTTTTTATCATCTGTGTCCCATTGGGGAGAGTTCCCTTCACTTTCTGTACCATTGCCAAAACAGGAAATGAGAAAAAATCCCTCCAAAGTGAGGGAATCCTGGGGTGTCACCAGGGCCACCAGAACTAGTGTCCCCATTGGAAGATTGGAAATCTGGGATTTTCTTTTACTTTCACTTTTAATAGTAAAGGTAAACAGGTCAAATAAAGAGACTGAATCTGCCTAATGGGAAATTTGCCTTTAGTGACACTTCAAAAGCTAAGTTCACATGCAGAGAAAAATAATAAAAGCGCATATTTTTGGCAGAAAAATGTGTATTTATAATTTTTTTTCCCCCCAAGGAGCCCACAAGGCATTGCACCCGTGACCAGTGGATCATGGGTGCAATGTTAGGTTCCTTCAGACAAGCTTTCTGCCCACACCTCTGTACAGGCTTCCGGTTTTAAAGCTGCAGGGCATGTGAATGAACTACAAGGGCTCTCATCAGAGCCCTCACAATCCATTGAGAACAAAGTCATCTGCTGTGGTGGAAGACAGGACTTTTAGATTTATAATTCACAGAGAGGGCTTCTGTTAAAAATTGTGGGGCCATGTGCATCTTACCTGACAGCCCCCCCCCCCCCCCCCCCGAAAGAAGCTAAAATACACTAAAATGATTATTAGCGGGCACAAACACAAAAAAATGCCTGTTAAATCTAAGGGATGAAACTGTGTTGAGTAAAAAGCAGTATTAAACCCAAAACGTATTATAATGCAGCTTATCAATCATTGGAGGTGGTGACAGCATCAGGTTTCTTTTCTTTGGCTTTTTTCTCCCTCTGTTTTCACCTGGTGATCTGGCCAGTAACACACCTCCTAGATCAATGAGATACAGCTCTAGATGAACGAGAACAGGAGGAACAGCAGACAGAAGCATTGTCAGTCTGGGGGGGGGGGGGGGGGGGTTAGTGTTAAATGTATTAGTGGATTTAAATCCCCTAAGAAATTGAAGCCAACATCTAGTTTACACTTTATAATCATTGCCATTGCCAATCAATGTCACAGAATTTAAATCAATAAAGAGCTCTTTAACAACTTGCAGCCCACCGTTGTTAATTGTCGGTACTTTGACGTAGAATACCGGGGTATGGCAGCAGATAGCTGCCATAACCTCAGTATATTCTTAAATGGCAGACGGTCCTCTTTCTGATACAAGTGGTCTCTGCGGCAGATTCGCCACAAGATCACTTTTATCAGGGGTGGGAGCGGTATCCACCACTTACTGGAGCCAATCGGGTCCTCTCCCCTCTGAGACATGAAACCGAGTGAGGGAAAGATGGCCCCCGCTCGGCTCCATAACATCGGATGACAGAAGCAACGTTAAACGTCACTTCCGCCCAATGGTCTTAAAGGGGGAATCTTTTTTTTTTTTTAAAGACATTTTTTTATTGCATTAAAGTGTAAATGTGAGATCTGAGGTCTTTTTGATCCCAGATCTCACATTTAAGAGGTTCTGTCATGCTTTTTTACTATTACAAGGGATGTTTACATAGGAATAAAAGTGACCCAAATTTTTTTTTTAAAGTGTAAAAATAAAAAGTAAAACAAATAAGAAAAAATAAATAAAAAATGTAAAAGTGCCCCGTCCCGTTAAGCTTGTGCGCAGAAGCAAACGCATACTTAAGTATGTCCTGCATATGAAAACAGTGTTCAAAACACACATGTGCGATATCGCCACGATCGTCACAGAGAGAGCAAGAGACCTACTCTGTACCTCAAAACTGGTAACCTTTAGAAATTTTTAAACGTTGCCTATAGAGATTTTTAAGGGTCAAAGTTTGTCGCCATTCCATTTCAATTTTGAAACATGACATGTTGGGTATCAATTTACTCGGCGTAACATTATCTTTCACAATATTGAAAACTTTACTGGGCCAACTTTACTGTTTATCAACTTTACTGTTTATCAAAAAAAAGGTATTTTTTCCCCAAATATTGCGCTTGTAAGACCGCTGCGCAAATACGGTGTGACTAGGGATGGGCCCGGTGTTCGATTCGAACCCATGTTCGAATCGAACATCAGGTATTCGCCAGAACTATTTGGGCCGCTCGCATCAAATTCGGGTGATGCGAACGGCCCACAATGCACTGCGCCAGTCGCAGTGCATTGCTGGCTGATGAGTGGCCAAGCATGCACTGTGACCCCGCATGCTTGGCCAATCATAGAGCCAGCGGCGAGGAGAGCAATAATTGGCCACAGGCAGGATGCCTGTGGCCAATTATAGCTCAGGGGGTTTAGTACACGCCCCACACTATAAAAGGCAGCCGCGCCGGCGGCCTCGTATAGTGTGTTCCAGCGTGTCAGTGATATTATGTGCTGTGATCCATTCTGCAGTGCTGCTGACTGCTGACTGCTGACATTATCTGCTGTGATTCTGGGGATTAGTGTGTGCGTGCTGTTAGTACAGCATTGCAGTATCACATTAAAACACCTTCCTTCCTTTCTTCATCTTGTTGTGTCATCTGCGGCAGCCATCTGCGGCTAATGAATTGCCGGTTCCCGTAACACAGAGAACAGTCATTCATTGAAAGTCATTGATAAAAAAAAAAGTCATTGATAAAAAACAAAAAAAAAAAAAGCGTGGGGGTCCCCCCAAATTCAATTACCAGGCCCTTCAGGTCTGCTATGGATATTAGGGGGAACCCCGGCCAAAAAAAAAAAAAAATGGCGTGGGGTCCCCCTCAAAATCCATCCCAGACCCTTGAGGTCTGGGATGGATTTTAAGGGGAACCCCGGCCAAAAAAAATGGCGTGGGGTCCCCCTCAAAATCCATACCAGACCCTTATCCGAGCACGCAACCTGGCAGGCCGCAGGAAAAGAGGGGGGGAAGAGAGGGGCCCCCCCTCCCTCCTGAACCATACCAGGCCACATGCCCTCAACATTGGGAGGGTGCTATGGGGTCCCCCCCAAAGCACCTTGTCCCCATGTTGATGAGGACAAGGGCCTCTTCCCCACAACCCTGGCCATTGGTTGTGGGGGTCTGCGGGCGGGGGGCTTATCGGAATCTGGAAGCCCCCTTTAACAAGGGGACCCCCAGATCCCGGCCCCCCCCCTGTGAAATGGTAAGGGGGTACAAAAAGTACCCCTACCATTTCACCAAAAAAGTGACAAAAATGGTAAAAATGACAGGAGACGGTCTTTGACAATTCCTTTATTAAAATCTTCTTTCATCTTCTTTCTTCTGGTCTTCTTCCTTCTTCCTTTCTTCATCCTTCGGTTTCTTCATCTTCTCCTTCCAGCATCTTCTTCCATCTTCTTCTTCCATCTTCTTCCTCCGATCCACTTCTTCTTGCTCTGGTCTTCTCATCCGGCATCTTCTTCCACGGCGTCGGTGTCTCTTCTGGGCCGCTCCGTGCAATGGGAGGCTCCCGCTGTGTGAGGCTTCGCTGCATCTGACAGGTCTTTTATAACGGAGGGCATACTATAGACACCCCCCAGGTACGAAATTTAAAGGAATATTACACTTTTATTGTTTCACTTTAAGCATTATTAAAATCACTGCTCCTGAAAAAACGGCCGTTTAAAAAAAAAAAAAATTTGCATTGATACATGTCCCCTGGGGCAGGACCCAGGTCCCCAAACACTTTTTATGACAATAACATGCATATTAGCCTTTAAAATTAGCACTTTTGATTTTGAACGTTCGCGTCCATTGTAATTAATAGGGTTCTTAAGTTCGCACGGACTTTAGGTCCGTTCGCGGGTTCTGGTGCGAACCAAACCCGGGGGTGTTCGGCTCATCCCTAGGTGTGACATAAGGTATTGCAACAACCGCCATTGTATTCTCTAGGGTGTCTGAAAAAATATATATAATGTTTGGGGGTTCTAAGTAATTTTCTAGCAAAAACATGATTTTAACTTGTAAACACCAAGTTTGAAAAATAGGCTTGGTCCTTAAATAGTTAAATCACTTGAACAGAGGGTCTCGGATTTGGGATTTTTATTTGATCAGTTTAATTGCATCAAATGATCACTTGAATGATCATATCAAATAATGAAGCAAGGGTAAGCATGAAAGCCCTGGGGGCAGTACTTTTACCAATGGCAACTTCCATATTTCCATGCTGACGGGATCCCTTTAATTTATTGCTGTCATAATTAGCAGACAGCAAAATCATTTATATTAAAATCTTTTTAGTACAATTGGTATATTTTAATCATATTAGACATCTATCTTACACCCAGGAGAGAGCTGATAGAGCCTCCCAACACTACCAACCATTAACTTTAAATTAAATTGTACCAGACTAATCATCTAGAGCTGCTAAAAGCATTAACTTGAAAGTTAATTATCTACATCTTAATGTGTTTAAATATAAATGCTCCCTACAAGATGTTGATTTAAATGCTAAATACTTAAATAAAGCACATGGGACTGTTAGCTTCTGGGGATGTAACACATAGTAAGAATAAAACCAAAGGCATCTTGTTTAGATCATCACTGATGATACATTACTGAACTCACTGATACTTCTCTGCTGAATTTTGAAACCTCTTAGTGAGTGCTGCCCTAAAGAATGCGTTCTTCAACTTCACATTCCTTCACTTCCCATGTCCATTAGTACGTTATATGGGTTTACCATTAAACACCACATGTCTGGCTGTAAATTTTCACAGCTACTTTTAAAAAAACAAGTCTTGATCAGGACACATTTAAACTCAACGTTGATAGTTTAATTCAATAGTTCAATTTACTTTAATTTACTCTATAAAACACTGCATTTGTTGGTATTATATGACAGATTTCAGTTATTTTTTCAAGTCCCGGAATCTCTGGACAGGATGGGCCTGTTGTGATCTTAGGACATTGCACTCCTCACCTCTTGTTCCCTGGTGGTCGCTTTTTCTTTGAGTTTTCTGGTTGCCCTCATCACTTCTCTCTGCCATTCTATTCTTTGATTTTCAGTCAGTCCTGAATCCCTGGACAGTATTGGTCTGTTGTGATTTCAGGATGTCTTACTATGTCCTTTCAGATTGTTTTTCACCTCACACCTTTTTTTTGTTGATTTTATTATTTTACACTTCACACAGATTGGAGCTGTTTACAGGTTTTATCCTGCAGCCCACCCGGGACACATTTCATCGCTCCCCTGGAGTGTGGTATTTTCCGCTCTGGCTGCCTGCAGTTTGACGCCCCCCCATCTCCCGGTGGGGATATGTCCCGGCCTTCCTTGACCAGTAGGCTTCAGCATTATATGACCTGTTTTAGAGCTGTAAAGTAAGTAATTTGGGGTGTTTTGATTTTTTCCTTCCCTTGCATCCTTGCTTATCTCATTGGATTAATGTTGGATATATATATATTTTTTATAGACATGAATTCTGCAATTGCTTCTGAAGAAGTGGAATATATCCACGAAACGCGTCAAGCTTACTATGCAGTTTTTTTATTCAATCATGTTTGTAATCCTCCTTTGATTTTATTAAGCTTATAATATGAAATAATATATTTTTTTATGTATTATATGCCCATAAGCTCATCATACTTGCTGTGTGCAATGTCCTATGCACATTGTTATGAATAAACCTCTTTTTATTATGTAATTTATTTATTTGTTTCTCTTCCACACATCTCACGCAAAGTCCCAAATTTCCCCTTTTCTTCAATGTATGACAGGGATGGAAGTGTGTGCTCGCTTTTTGACCACACACTTCATTTAAAGTCCCAACTTCCTCTAAACTTCTATAACAGATTTCAGTTATATAAATATTTAAAAAAAATCCCTTGGTATGCCAGAGAAACATATTTCATTGTAAGAGTTTAATTCTTCTTCACATAGATATTCTATACCAGACATTCCAAGCAGTCCCTGAATGCTCTCTTGAGTCTGGGACACCAATATCCCAGTCTTAGTCTACAACAGTCTTAGCTCCTACCTCAGTGAAAATAACCTTCTTGACCCCTTACAGTCTGGCTTTCGCTTGCAGCACTCCACGGAAACTGCCTTACTAAAACTCACTAACGATTTACTAACTGCTAAAACCAACAGCCAGTACTCCATACTCCTACTACTTGAACTCTCTGCAGCCTTTGATACTGTTGACCACCCGCTCCTTCTCAATAAACTACATTCCCTTGGCCTCCAAGTTTCTGCTCTATCCTGGTTCTCTGCCTATCTATCACAGGGCCGATCCTAGGGTCACAGACGCCTGGGTGCAGAAATATTTCTGGCGCCCCCACGTGGGCGTGGTCATCTTACCAACTCCTCCCCTTTACAAATGTTTCTATGACAACGACTTCAACACAGAGATGTTCCCGTAAGAAGTCTTCGTTACCCTGGGATCCTCCCATGATCTTTTACCAATAAATAAAATACAGGAAGAGCGTACACTAATGAGACCTGGAGGGGAGTCTCTCTGATGCACACAGAGGGGGCTTCTGTTAGAGAGTCTATTAGAAAGAGCCCCCAGACATAGTACAGGAGATGGTCAGAGACTGTAGACATGATACTAGAGACGGTCAGAGACTGCAATCATAGTACAGGAGATGGTCAGGCTGCACACAATACAGGAGATGGTCAGAGACTGCAGACATGTTACAAGAGATGGTAGTAAATAATGGCCGATCGGCCCTCTCACCTGACCCAGCGATACAGCAACAACGGTTCCTCTGATCAGGAGTCAGCTCACTCTGAATTGCCCGTGGCGACTCCGCTGGGTAGAGCCCAGACCTGTATTCCTGCAATGACTCTATTCCTTCCTCCACCAGGGATGGTGCCAGGCTGTGTGGCTTTTTCTCTCTCTGATGGTGTCCTCTCAGCACTGTCCTCTCCCTCTGGAGTCCTGGGTGCCCTTCCCTGAAAGCTTCCCCGGGCTCCTGGCTTTCTCTCTCCCATTCAGCTGAGCATGCTGTTTGGGCTGCAGTTTCCGTGTTACAGTGGGGCTGCCAGTCCTTGGGACCACATGTCCCACAATCCTTTTCTTTGCTCCTTTGTTTTTTCTTCCCTGGCCGTTATGAAGGCGGGGGAAGAAACATAGTGCGCCGCTCACTAGTACAGCATCGCACGAGGAGGTGAGGGAGAGGGGAAATAAGAGCCCGCAGCTGCAGTGGCATCACTAGGGTTGGTGTCACCTGGTGCAGTAAAACATGGTATCACCCCCTCCACCAACTATAGTCGTCCCTCAGTACAGACCCCACTCCATTAAGTATAGACCCCCCCTCCGTCAGTGCAGACCCTTCACTAAGTATAAATACCTCCCTCAGGACAGACCCCCCCCCCCCCATTAGTATAGACCCCCAGGACAAAACACCCCCCTTTATCAGTATAGACCCCCCCTCAGGACAAACCTTTCCCCCCTACATTAGTACAAACCCCCCAGAACAAACCACCCCCCCCCCTCCATTAGTACAGACCCCCCAGAACAAACCACCCCCTCACTAGTACAGCATCGCACGAGGAGGTGAGGGAGAGGGGAAATAAGAGCCCGCAGCTGCAGTGGCATCACTAGGGTTGGTGTCACCTGGTGCAGTAAAACATGGTATCACCCCCTCCACCAACTATAGTCGTCCCTCAGTACAGACCCCACTCCATTAAGTATAGACCCCCCGCCGTCAGTGCAGACCCTTCACTAAGTATAAATACCTCCCTCAGGACAGACCCCCCCCCCATTAGTATAGACCCCTCAGGACAAAACACCCCCCTTTATCAGTATAGACCCCCCCAGGACAAACCCCCCCCCCCCCATTAGTACAAACCCCCCAGAACAAACCACCCCCCCCTCCATTAGTATAGACCCCCCAGTACAACCCCCCCCCACATTAGTACAGACCCCCCCACATTAGTATAGACCCCCCAGGACAAACCCCCCACATTAGTATAGACCCCTCCGGACAACCCCCCCCCCCCACATTAGTATAGACCCCCCAGGACAACCCCCCCACATTAGTATAGACCCCCAGGACAACCCCCCCACATTAGTATAGACCCCCCCAGGACAAACCCCCCCCCCCCACATTAGTATAGACCCCCCCCAGGACATTAGTATAGACCCCCCCACCCCCCCACATTGTATAGACCCCCCCAGGACAAACCACCCCCCCCACATTAGTATAGACCCCCCAGGACAAACCCCCCCCCCCCACCCCACATTAGTATAGACCCCCCGGGACAAACCCCCCCCCCCCCACATTAGTATAGACCCCCCAGGACCCCCCCCCCCCCACATTGGTATAGACCCCCCAGGACAAACCCCCCCCCCACATTAGTATAGACCCCCCCCCAGGACAAACCCCCCACATTAGTATAGACCCCCCAGGACAAACCCCCCCACATTAGTATAGACCCCCCCAGGACAAACCCCCCCCACATTAGTATAGACCCCCCAGGACAACCCCCCCCCCCCCCCACATTAGTATAGACCCCCCAGGACAACCCCCCCCCCCACATTAGTATAGACCCCCCCCCAGGACAACCCCCCCCCCCCCCCCAGGACCCCCCAACCAACCCCCCCCCCCCCCCCACATTAGTATAGACCCCCCAGGACAAACCCCCCCCCCACATTAGTATAGACCCCCCAGGACAAACCCCCCCCCCCACACATTAGTATAGACCCCCCCAGGACAAACCCCCCCCCCCACATTAGTATAGACCCCCCCCCCCCCCCAGGACAAACCCCCCCCCCCACATTGGTATAGACCCCCCAGGACAAACCCCCCCCCCACATTAGTATAGACCCCCAGGACAAACCCCCCCACCCCACATTGATATAGACCCCCCCAGGACAAACCCCCCCCCCCCCACATTAGTATAGACCCCCCAGGACAAACCCCCCCACATTAGTATAGACCCCCCCCCAGGACAAACCACCCCCCCCCCCCACATTAGTATAGACCCCCCAGGACAACCCCTCCACATTAGTATAGACCCCCAGGACAACCCCCCCCCCCCCCCACATTAGTATAGACCCCCCCAGGACAACCCCCCCCCCCCCCCACATTAGTATAGACCCCCCCTAGACAAACTACCCCCCCCCCCACATTGGTATAGACCCCCCCTAGACAAACCACCCCCCCCACCACTAGGCTAATTAAAACCACCCGGGCGGCAGCTGGAGAGGACAGTGTGCAGCCGCGCCGCCCGGGTGGAGAACAGAGCGTGTGTGATGCTTGTGCTTGTGGGCAGAAGGCGGAAGTTAAACACAGGACTCCTCCTGTGTTTAACTTCCGCCTCCTGCCCACAAGCACCAGCATCACACACGCTCTGTTCAAGTCGGGCTCGGCCACGGAGCGCCCCACCCCCCCCCGTCCCGCCCCCCCCGGGCGTCACTGCGCGGCCGCTCCCGCGGCCGCGGCCGCGCCGGGCGGAGAGAGCCGCGCCGCCTACGGACAAGGAGAGGAGGAGGGAGCGGAGCACTCTGGCGCTCCAGCGCCCCCACCTCTGTGGCGCCTGGGTCCACTGCACCCCGTGCACCCCGGGACGGACCGGCCCTGCTGCTGCCAGACTTATCCACCTTACCAACCATTCAGTGTCTGTCAACCCTCTCCTCCAATCCCTACACTGGCTCCCGATCACCCAGCGAATTAAATTCAAAATACTAACCACAACTTACAAAGCCATCCACAACTCTGCCCCGAGCTACATCACCAATCTTGTCTCCAAACATATACCAAACCGTCCTCTCCACTCTTCTCAAGACTTCCTACTGTCAAGCTCTTTCGTTTCTTCCTCCCATGCTCGTCTCCGGGATTTCTGCAGAGCCTCTCCCATCCTCTGGAACTCGCTACCTCCACCTGTCCGGCTATCCCCTACTCTAGCTACCTTCAGGCGATCCCTGAAAACTCAGGCTTCCCTGAAGAGAAATCACGTCTCCAGCTAATCTTTTACCACTTCCATCAGCTCATTCCCCACAGTTACAACCTTTTGTACCACCTCCCCCACCCTATTAGATTGTAAGCTCTTCTGAGCAGGGCCCTCTTAATCCTCTTGTATTTTATTGCATTATAACTGTATTGTCTCCCTTTTACAGTGGTGTGAAAAAGTGTTTGCCCCCTTCCTCATTTCCTGTTCCTTTGCATGTTTGTCACACTTAAGTGTTTCGGAACATCAAACCAATTTAAACAATAGTCAAGGACAACACAAGTAAACACAAAATGCAATTTGTAAATGAAGGTGTTTATTATTAAAGGTGAAAAAAAATCCAAACCATCATGGCCCTGTGTGAAAAAGTGATTGCCCCCCTTGTTAAAACATACTATAACTGTGGTTGTCCACACCTGAGTTCAATTTCTCTAGCCACACCCAGGCCTGATTATTGCCACACCTGTTCACAATCAAGGCATCACTTAAATAGGAGCTGCTTGACACAGTAAGGTCCACCAGAAGATCCTTAAAAGCTACACATCATGCCGAGACCCAAAGAAATTCAGGAACAATTGAGAAAGAAAGTAATTGAGATCTATCAGTCTGGAAAGGGTTATAAAGCCATTTCCAAAGCTTTGGGAATCCAGCGAACCACAGTGAGAGCCATTATCCACAAATGGCGAAGACATGGAACAGTGGTGAACCTTCCCAGGAGTGGCCGGCCGCCCAAAATTACCCCAAGAGTGCAGCGACGACTCATCCAAGAGGTCACAAAAGACCCCACAACAACGTCCAAGGAACTGCAGGCCTCATTTGCCTCAGTTAAGGTCAGCGTTCATGCCTCCACCATCAGGAAAAGACTGGGCAAAAATGGCCTGCATGGCAGAGTTCCAAGGAGAAAACCACTGCTGAGCAAAAAGAACATCAAAGCTCGTCTCAATTTCTCCACAACACATCTTGATGATCCCCAAGACTTTTGGGACAACATTCTGTGGACCGATGAGACAAAAGTGGAACTCTTTGGAAGGTGTGTGTCCAAGTATATCTGGCGTAGAAGGAACACTGCATTTCAGAAAAAGAACATTATACCAACAGTAAAATATGGTGGTGGTAGTGTGATGGTCTGGGGCTGTTTTGCTGCTTCAGGACCTGGAAGACTTGCCGTGATAAAAGGAACTATGAATTCTGCTGTCTACCAAGAGATCCTGAAGGAGAATGTCAGACCATCTGTTCGTGTACTCAAGCTGAAACGAACTTGGGTTCTGCAGCAGGACAATGATCCTAAACACACCAGCAAGTCCACCACCGAATGGCTGAAGAAAAACAAAATGAAGACTTTGGAGTGGCCTAGCCAAAGTCCTGACCTGAATCCTATTGAGATGTTGTGGTATGACCTTAAAAAGGCCGTTCATGCTCGAAAACCCTCTAATATAACTGAATTAGGACAATTCTGCAAAGATGAGTGGGCCAAAATTCCTCCAGGACGCTGTAAAAGCCTCATTGCACGTTATCGCAAACGCTTGGTTGCAGTTGTTGCTGCTAAGGGTGGCCCAACCAGTTATTAGGTTTAGGGGGCAATCACTTTTTCACACAGGGCCATGATGGTTTGGATTTTTTTTCACCTTTAATAATAAACACCTTCATTTACAAATTGCATTTTGTGTTTACTTGTGTTGTCCTTGACTATTGTTTTAAATTGGTTTGATGTTCCGAAACACTTAAGTGTGACAAACATGCAAAGGAACAGGAAATGAGGAAGGGGGCAAACACTTTTTCACACCACTGTATATTGTAAAGCGCTGCCTAAACTGTTGGCCCTATATAAATCCTGTAATAATAATAATATGAACTACTCCAATTTCCACTTACCCTCACGTGGTGATCAGTTGACTCCTTGACCCTCTGCTCTCCAAAATGCAGAAAATACAGGTCAGATAACATAACTGTGAAGACATTAATTGACCTTTAACCCAGGGTGCTTCAAAACAGAATACTCTGAAGTGAGTTGTATTTGCAGATGGTGTTATGTACAAACCATGGCCTGTATACATCCAATAATAGCTTACAAACCTGGCCAGGATAAGAGACTATTTTAAATAATGCTGGTCTAGGTATCCCTAGAACAACAAAGTTTCTAATAAGTCCACAGTCAAACCACCCATTGCATTAATAGGCTGGAAGTGGTAAACCGTGGGGTTGAGTTAGTAAAACTGGAGAGTGCAAAATCTGGTGCAGTTCTGCTTACAAACCAATCATCTTCCATTTTTTTTGTTAATGCTTAACCACTTCAGCCCCGGAAGAATTTTCCCCCTTTCTGACTAGGCCATTTTTTGCGATAAAGCACTGCGTCGCTTTAACTGACAATTGCGCAGTCGTGCAACATTGTACCCAAACAAAATTTATTACATTTTGTCTCCACAAATAGAGCTTTCTTTTGGTGGTATTTGATTACCTCTGCCTTTTTTATTTCTTGCGCTATAAACAAAAAAATGGCGACAAAAACACAATATTTTGTACTTTTTGCTATAATAAATATCCCCCAATTTTTTTAAAAGAAACAAATTTCTTCATCAGTTTAGGCTGATATGTATTCTTCTACATATTTTTGGTAAAGAAAATTGCAATAAGTTTATATTAATTGGTTTGCGCAAAAGGTATAGCAACTACAAAATAGTAGATTTATGGCATTATTATTATTATTTTTTACTAGCAATGGCGGTAATCTGCGTTTTTTTTCCGAGACTGCATTGCGACGGACACATCAGACACTTTTGACAGTTTTTTTTGGGACCAGTGACATTTATACATCGATCAGAGCTAAAAATAGCCACTGATTACTGTATAAATGTCACTGGCAGGGAAGGGGTTAACACTAGGGGGCGATCAAGAGGTTAACTGTGTTCCCTATGTGTGTTTCTAACTGTGGGGGAGTGTGGCTGACTAGAGTAGGAGACAGGTTGTTGTTCCTACTTAGTAGAAACGCACGATCTGTCTCCTCTCCCCAAACAGATCCCGGTTCTCACTCTGTCATGAGCGACCAGATCGGTACACCCCACCCCCTTTTCACGCACTAACGATTATCCCTTAAATGTTTTTATCTAATGTCTGGGGGTACTGGATGGTAGAGTTCGTATGATAGTTTTAGTGCTAGACTGCCCTCCCCACTCCAAGGAGGCAGGTTTGCTCTTTAAAAACCCTGCTAATATCTAATGTTCACTAATCATTCCTGTCTAGGTAGTATAGCAGGTCTAGGACTACCTCCGGTACCTTTTTCACAAACCCCATAGTGGGTGCACTCACATTTCAAGAGGAATTGGGACATCTCTATTGCCCCTGTCCCAATCTTCCTTCCACTCTTAACTACCCCTTTCCTTCCCGTTTCTCCCCCACTCTTCTGTCTCTCCGTTTTCACCCCCTCCCTTCTCTAGTTCTCCCCTTTGTCTCCCCCTCCCTCTCCACAGGCCCTCCCCATCTACAACTCAGGGGTGCACTGAGACACACCTCACTAGCCACTGAATATGTCTCCCAAGATGCAGGTTTCAGCTCCTCTGTCCCTCAAGGTATGCGCCTTGAATGCAAAAGAACTCAATATCCCGGAAAAGCGTAGCAGCCTGCTAGCAGAAGCACACAGGCAGAAAGCCCAAATTATATTTGTACAAGAAACTCACTTTAAAACATGCTCCATACACCGTTTATCCAACTATCGCTTCCTAGTGGTATGCCATGCAACCTGTGCCGAATCCAAGACAATGGGGGTAGTGATACTGACTGCAAAGTCGTTCGCATTTTGCCTAACTGACCAGCTGGTTGACCGAGAGGGCAGGTTTATTTTCCTGAAGGGTTACTGAAAAGATAAGCCAGTGACCCTGGCGAATATTTACTGCCCAAACGCGAAACAAGTATCTTTATTGAGAGAGACTCTATTAAAACGAACTTCCTTAAAGATGGGCCTCGTTATTCTGGGAGGGGACCACAACATGGCTCTTAACCCCCTCCTAGATACATCAACGGGCACTTCATCACTCCCATTCTTCTCTCTCAAAGCTCCAATTAGCTTCGCTCCCACTCCATGATACCTGGCGTACCTTGAACCCGCAAGGGAAGGACTTCACATTTTATTCGTCCCCACATAGCCATTATTCACGGCTAGACTACTTGTTCATCCCCCAAAAAGACCCGGCCTACCTTTACGAGGCGACGATAGAAAGCATGGTGCTCTCTGACCACCACCCAATCGCCAGGACCCTACGATTTCCCCAGAGGGAGACGTTCACCAAGATCTGGAGGCTGGACTCATCCCTTCTCACAGATCTGGGAGATTTAACTACCATTAAACAGACTATTAGTGATTATGTCCGCCACAATGACACTCCAGACGTATCCCCCATGACTCAGTGGGAAGCTCATAAATGTGTGGTGAGAGAACATAAATGTTCACTGGCAATCAAAGTTGCAACCAAACTGGCGGAAGCATGGGATCTCTTGCTAGAGGAGTTGTTCAAAAGGGCACGGAAGCAACAGCTGCTATCGCAGAAATTATTTTATGAACATAGTAATAAACCCGGGACTCCTGGCTAGACTTACGCAAAATCGCATACTGTCCACCACATAGTAGACAATTCAGGGGTGTAGTTCCACGCATATTACAGCCGACTGTATGATATTCAGTTGAATGAACATAATCCAGCCTCAGCTAATGTAAGACCTAACTTAATAAGAGACTTCCTTCACAAGTACAGCCCTAGTCCACTAACGGCCGAGGACAGGCAGGCTCATGAAGCCCCCCTCTCGTCGGAAGAATCCTTAAAAGTCACGAAACAGGGCAAAAGTCCAGGGCTTCCTTAAGGCATTCAATTCTCTATCAGGTACTCAGGGCTCTCCCAGTAGCTTGCTAGAGGCATACATCTCGGTGATACCAAAAGAGAATAAAGACCCAGCCAATGTGGCTAATTACCGACCGATCTCGCTACTAAATGTAGATGTGAAACTTTTTTTCAAAATTCTGGCAACCCAGCTGTCTTATCATGTACCTGCCTGGGTGGGTCTTGACCAAATTGGTTTTGTCCCTGGCAAGGAAGCCATCAAAGCTCTAAACCTACACCATTGGCTTACCTCCATGCACCGCAAAGGGTTCTTTCTATCCATGGATGCTGAGAAGGCCTTCAACCGAGTAGCCTGGGATTATATGGACGCAGTCCTTCAGGCACTAGGTCTGGGGGGCTGTATATACGCTAATCCAAGTGCTAGAGTCCGAGTCAATGGCCACTTGTCGAAGGCCTTCTCCATCCATAATGGACACAAACAGGGCTGCCCCCTTTCTCCTTTACTATACATTCTCACGTTGGAACCCCTTTTACGTTGTATACGTGAGAAACTGAATATAAAAAGCATCGAAGTCCATGGGCGTGAATATAAAATTGCAGCTTTCGCGGACGTTGTTCTGCTCTCTCTCTCTTCCCCACTGACGTCCTTACCAAACCTGATGCAGGTCCTAGAACAATTCCGTCTTATCTCAAATCTGAAAATTTATTTTTCAAAATCATTTGGGTTGAACTGCGAAATCGCAGCGAATTAAAGGCTGCTGATTGGCCAAAGCATCCCCCTGACCTGTATGCTTTGGCCAATTATAGCACGATGTACAGTGTGTCAGAAACCATGAAATCAGACCGAGACAGAAGTACAGTTAAATCACACTTGTTTAATAATAAAAGTAAAAAGAACAAACGTAGTCAAAACATAGCCAAAGTTCAGTAACCGGAACGGATCGTCAGCCAATCCAAGAGTCAGGGATCAAAGTAATGGAACAGCAAGCAGGATCTGTAGCCTGGAGGGATGTCATGTGATGTGACCAAGTCGAAGGCAGAGCTCCTCTGCACTGGATGGCTTAACCACTTCAGCCCCGGACCAATTGGCAGCCAAAGGACCAGGCCCCTTTTTGCGATTCGGCACTGCGTCGCTTTAACTGACAATTGCGCGGTCGTGCGACGTGGCTCCAAAACAAAATTGGCGTCCTTTTTTTCCCATAAATAGAGCTTTCTTTTGGTGGTATTTGATCGCCCCTACGGTTTTTATTTTTTTGCGCTATAAACAAAAATAGAGTGACAATTTTGAAAAAAATGCAATATTTTTTGCTTTTTGCTATAATAAATATCCCCCAAAAATATATAAAAAAACGTTTTTTTCCCTCAGTTTAGGCCGATACGTATTCTTCTACAAAAAAAATCGTAATTAGCGATTATTGATTGGTTTGCGCAAAAGTTATAGCGTTTACAAAATAGGGGATAGTATTATAGCATTTTTATTAATATTTTTTTTTTTTACTAGTAATGGCGGCGATCAGCGATTTTTATTGTGACTGCGACATTATGGCGGACACATCTGACATTTTTGACACATTTTTGGGACCATTGTCATTTATACAGCAATCAATGCTATTTAAATGCATTGATTCCTGTATAAATGACAGTTGTAGTGAAAGAGTTAACCACTAGGGGGAGGGGAGGGGTTATGGGCTCTGACGTGTGTGTTTTTTTTTACATTAGGGGGTGGGGCTGACGTCTGACGTCATTGATCGGCTTTCCCGATGACCGGGAACAGCCAATCAATGACAGGCAGAGTAGGAAGCGCGGGAAGAGGTTTGTTTACACAAACCTCTCCCCGTTCTTCAGCTCCGTAACCCGATCGCGGGACACCAGCGGCGAACGGGTCCGCTGGTCCCGCGGCCGGGGTCACGGAGCTCCCGACCGGGTCGCGAGCGCGCCGCCAGCCACGGGCAGGCATTTAAAGGGCCACGTACAGGTACGTGGTTTTGCCTGCCCGTGCCATTCTGCTGACGTATATATGCAGTGGGCGGTCGGGAAGCGGTTAAGTAGGCAGGACTAACGAGCAGGATCAACAACAGGAAAAGGGATATCCAGGTAGGTCAGATAGGAACCTCTCCTCTGAATTAAAAGCCACAGGTGCTGGCAATGCATATAGCAATGAGGATGAGAAAAGTATTCTGGACAGCCGCACTCCAAAAATTTGCCATTATTTGTAAAAGATGTAGTCACAAAACCATGTCACAGCAGAATGGACAGAAGAGTTGACACGTTTCACACTATCAAACAGTGCTTAATCATAGCTGACAATTACCATATATTGCATCTCCATATACCAAGGATGTTTGCAAGCGTGTGTATGTCCCTCAAAACTCAACAATCGACCAAGTCTAACCCTGGGCGATGTTGACCAGCATACACACAACGATGCAAATGCCCAAATGATGGAAAACAGACAAGACAGTCCACCAGTAACGTATAGGTAGCACCCTAAACAACATAACCAATGAATGGTGGGGTCAATCATAATAGTGGGAAACATCCCACTCATAATTCAATCCCTGTGGAATCCTCGTGTGTAGAGAGAATATCCAGAACACTTTGCATCTGCAAAGTGTTCTGAATTTGTCCATTCCACACCCTGAATAGAAAGGCTTGTAACATCTTTAAAATGAATGAGGTTCCAATGTTTAGCAACATTAGTGAATTTGTTTATCTCAATATCATGTAGATGATGGTATAATCGATCTTTTAATCTGCGTGTGGTGCAACCCACGTACTGAATGTGGCATGATTCACATGTGATTACGTACACCAAAAATTTAGTATTACAATTAATGAATGATGAAATATCAAAGGTTTTGTCGTTGGTACTGGAATTCACATATTTGCCCTTTTTGATGAAGCGACAATAGTTACATCCTTTAACACCACATTTAAAGTTGCTTTTGAAGTGCAACCAATTGAAACTCTGAGGTTCACTTGAAAATAAACTTGGTGACAGCGAACCTCCCAATGTAGGTGCTCTTCGGGGCACTGTCCTATAGCCCTTTGAAAGGATTTCACTGTAGATGGGGGTCATTAAATAGGATTGGAAGATACTTAGTGACAGTATTTTTAATTTTAGTAAATTCTGAGCTATAGGGTGTGGAGAAGACGGGAACATTGTGAACCACATTGGATTGTTCTTATTTTTGTTTCTATTACTAGAATTTTCCGTCAAT
The DNA here is from genome assembly GCA_028564925.1 of Lithobates sylvaticus. Classification (NCBI taxonomy): domain Eukaryota; kingdom Metazoa; phylum Chordata; class Amphibia; order Anura; family Ranidae; genus Lithobates; species Lithobates sylvaticus. The sequence goes on along the minus strand of CM053027.1, from coordinate 501,245,173 downwards.
AAAGTGTTTCTAGGAATTTCACTAACTGCAAGAAGGGCTCTGTTTATGATCTTATCTGGATATCCCCTATCTTTAAATCTTTGGGTCATAATAAAGCTTTTAAAATTGTCTGGTGCACTACATAGGCGTTTCAATCTAAGAAACTGGCCATAGGGCACACTTTTGATGGTGTGTCCTGGATGGGCAGAGTCAGCTCTTAGAAGTACATTGCCTGCTGTGGCTTTTCTGTGTATGCCAGTGACCACTGAACCATATATGCCCGTCAGCTGTAAAGAAATTCAAGGGAGACCTCCCGAAGGACCCCAGTGAATTTCAAGTTTAGAGAACTCAAATAAGAAAGCCACAAATCTAGCTCTGCCTTGTCATCCAATGTGACAAACAGGAGATCGTCGATATAGCAACAAAAAAAACACAGTATCCAGATGGCGGGGGGCTATCATGTCCAAATATGCGGGTCCTCTCCCATCAACCCATATAAAGGTTGGCCAATGAGGGCGAAAACTTCGCCCCCATGGAGGCCCCTCATCTCTGGAGATAATAGCCCCAGTCAAACATGAAAAAACTGTGTATTACCAGATAGTCCAAAGACTGTAAAATTAACTCCTGGAACACTAGTGAGAATCTACCTGACTCTTTCAAAAAGAAAGCAACTGCCTGTATACCCAGACTATGTGGAATGCTTGAGTATAAGCTTGTAACATCACAACTAGTCCACCTATAGTTGTTATTCCATTGAAAAAAAGGATCAACAACAGCTGGGTAACTGTGGAGAGAGATGGGAGCTGGCAATTAGCCGACAGCTGAGCGGCCAGCTCAGAGAAGAAAGGGCAGAGCCCAGCCCTGACACCGTGAGAGCCCCGATTGGCCAAAGGCAGGGTGCCTTTGGCCAATCATGGCTCTTAGAGACATCATAGAGACATCATGCTGGCAGGGGCACTACTATCATTCAGGGACCTCTCAAATTAAATTTGCCCAGATGGATGTATATTCACTATTATCAGTAATGCCATGCTGCCCGGGCCCAGTTTTCTAGACCGTTGCTCTAGCCATGGACCCCATTGAGCAGCTTCTGGCACAGGAGTTCCTAACTAAGCCCCTCTTTTCCCTCTATCTGCCCCTGCTTAGCTTGGAATCACCTAAGATGGAGAGGCTCTGGGAGGCTTGGAAGGCAGATATCCCCTCATTGGAAAGAGAGGACTGGGAGGGCTGTTTTGAGGACAGCTCCAAGCTGGTTATCTCCTCCAGAGATAAATTGATACAAACCAAGTTCCTCCATAGGATTTACTATACTCCCCAGAGATTGCACAGAATATACCCTCAGAGGGACCCCATGTGTGGCCGTTGTCACTTAAATATTGGTACATACTTCCATATGTTCTGGAGCTGCCTCAGGGTGATGCAGTTTTTGAAACCATTAATGGTCATCTCCAGCTATTCCTGGTTCTGTCTACTGAACTAGCATTGTTAGGCATACAGGAAGATGATCAGATGCCTTGTTATACTAAGCTCCTGATTTCTTACCTTATGTATTATGCCAAGAAAGCTATTTTACGCAAGTGGAATACCGCCTCCCCACCAACTGTGGTCTTCTGGGAAAACTCAGTTAATAATGTCTTACCAATGTATAAGTTGACCTATTTGAATAGGAATAGTCCTAAAATATTTGACAGTCTGGCAACCATGGACGGCGTGAGTGGGTTGATCATATAATTGTAGCACTCTTAAACTTTGCTTGGTATTTTAGAACGAACAACATTTCCTTCATTCTGCTTGATATTTGATGACCTCAGTAACAAGAGGCAGTATATTCAATATAAATGTAATTTTTACTCTCCTATATTCAGTTTGAATGTACATTTGTGTCCTTACTATGTACCATCTCATACCTGGTTATGTGTCTGTACCATGCTTACCTTTTTCATAATAAAATGATATTCTGACTGTGAAAAAGAAATGTCGTAATTGCTGCAGCATGTTCTTTTTTTTTTTTTTTTTACAAGAAGTTGCAGCATGTTCTTTACATTGTACAGATACGCCACTTTACATGCAGACTAAGGGGACCACTCAAGCACGATATTTAAAGGAATAAATAATTTTTATTGTTTCACTTTACGCATTATTAAAATCCCTGCTCCTTTAAAAAAACGTAAATTTTTTTTTTGCATTAATACTTTTGTATGTTCCCTAAGGCAGTACCCAGGTCCCCATACACTTTATATGGCAGTAACTTGCATATAAGCCTTTAAAATTAGGACTTTTGATTTTTCATGTTCGTGTCCCATAGACTTTAATAGGGGTTGCATGTTTGCTAGACCCATACCTAGTCTGAACTGATTTATCACCCATATCTTGCAGCCAGGATCACTATGAAATAGCAGTTTAGAGTCAGACTCTGTGAGATTCAATTTGCAGATAAAGAACAGAAAGGTAGCAGGTTCTGCATCCTATAGGAGGTGAGACAGCGCAGTTCTACAGGGGACAGGCATTGGCTTGCCACCAACAAGCAATATAATATACTAATGTAGAAATAATAGAGCACAATTTACAAAGAAAATAAAATGCATTTTGTGCTGTTTTCAGTCTAGAGAGAAAGTAGCCTTCTCACACCAACCAGCAGGCAAATATTCATGCATTTTGAGTTCACATTCCCTGGTGTGACAACATTGCTCTACGTATCATGTACATAGAGCTGGGGTTAAACAAAGCAGGACCGCGGGACCCTTTAGCAGGTGTTGATGTCAGAGCTGATACAAATTTTTTTCTCAAATACTATCATCAAAACATTCACAGCAATAAACACACATTACGTGTCTGAGACCTGCTACCTGATTTGCTCTACTGAGCAGCTGGCAGGAATGAGCAGAGAGAGCAGTGCTGGAGATCACATCACACAGAGTGGGCATGTAGCTTCCATGATGTGATCAGCAGAGCATGAAGAGAGACATGAAGGAGACACAGTCACATGCTGGGTGAGCCCTGTGAAATCCTCCTTTCTCTTTCCAACCAACTTGTTCTTTTCTATTCTCTTCAAGAGAGGTCAAAATAATGGAATACAAACATTTTTGTGCTGTAAAAATTCAATGTTATAGCACAAAAAATAGAGCTATAACAAAGCCATTGACTTAAATACTATGCCCCATACCAATATACAGATGACCCCTAAATAACAAGCTACTAGCAGCAAAATAAAAATTTGTAATAAAAACTGCAAATATAACTCTTAGGTGAGGTGTAAGTGCCTCTAGTATGGTGTAAAAAACCTTGGTGGAAAAGGCTCCTGTTCAAAATTGATGTGAACCTCCTATTAAATCATATAATTAAATGGTGAGTATTAGAAAGCGCTGGTATGGTGATATAAAGTGTAATAAAAACCAAAATAACTATATAAGTGTATGATAATCAACAAAAATTATTGTGACTTATTACATTCTATATAAGTGTATGATAATCAACATAATTATTGTGACTTTCTACACGTCCAATACATATTATTAAAACCAAACAGTGACCTCTTAGTCGTGACTAAGTGCTATTGTATGTGTATTGATAATACACCTATATGCACCAATAATTATGTGCCCCCACAAACAATTTAATCAGTACATAATATATATGATTAGAAAAAAACCACAAGAAACCACAGTGTACCACGACTGTGGTAAGTGAAAATCGCACTGAATGGTGGAACAAACTCCCCCTTAATGAAGTCTGGATTCCAACCACACCAATGTCCTAGACATAAAAGTGAGTAGTGATAAAAAATAAATAATAATTCAAAATGTTTCTAACATCCAAGAATTCACCATACAAACAAAAAATATAAATCTAAAAAGTTCATGAAAATAAGTAGCAGCAGTTGAGTGTAGAATATCACTTTTTCTTAATAAATGTGAATCCCTTCACCGCATACATAAATTCTTCTTTCACCCAGGTGAAAACAATAGTGAAGCTGGCCGCTTACCGGAAGATGTTGATTGTTTTAACTAAAAAACAATCACATGCGCTTGTTACAGGACAAAGCCTGTTTGGATACACCAAAGGAAAAAACTTTTGAGACACTTCCTCCTCCTCCTCTCAGATTTGCTCAGACCAGGTCATGGGTAGATGTATATGTGGAATTGAAAAAACACTTCATAGTGTAATTTTGCCTTTTATTTAGTTAAAAAACAATGTAACAACAAAAGCCAAATGGCCACTCACATTATCCAGTGCCCGCCCGGCACTGGGGTTGCTCGCCTTGATAAAAACAAAGGTAGGAAAAGCTGCTCTCCCTCTAAAGGAATCCTATGCCGGTCGGCGTGCGTGTCACCTCCTCGCGCCGACAACCAACAGAAACCGGATATCCTGGGAGGCTTACGTTCAATGTCGTGATCAGGTGCCGCCTCCGACGCGCGTTTCGTGATGTCACGTCTTCAGGGGGGCGTGCCTGATCACTGGGAAATGCCTGATATTATAGTGTTTCCCAGTGGCGGATCCGCCAATGGGAGACCTTATTGCTTGCGCAGCCTCAGTGCCAGCTGGACTCCTCTTTGCGGACCTGCCGCTCACAGTAAACATTTGGTAATCATACATGTTTAAAAAGCCTTAAAAACAACCTTAAAAAGCATACCTATGACTTTTTGTAGGTCAATCCTACCTCTCGTTTTAGACTGGATCAAAAATAGATTAATAAAGTATTAAATAGTAGCACTTATTTATTACGGGAAAAGTGTGCAGGAAAAAACTTGTTTTCTCCTTATTTTGATTTTTAATTCATTTGTATGCCATTTTAATTAATTAATTAATCTTATAGGTCTAAGTTCTCATTAATTTTTTATTTAATATGTCACCTTTATTAACATTAGCGAAAAACCTACTAAATAAATTGAAAAAAAATAGTTTATTATATATATATATAAAGAGACGGCCATATATTGAGTATTCCACTAGATGGCGCTCGTGGTTTTGTTCTGGCTAATCTATTCGGTTAGTTCTATTTAAACCAGAAGATAAGTAGTTTTGTTTAATGTTAGTGTTATTATTAATTGGCATCTGTGTTAAGAAACTAGTGATGTGTCTTACCAGATCATTTTATTCTATAGGGGTCACTAGGGGTGCCCTCTAGTGGTTACTAGGGGTGCCCTCTAGTGGTTAATCTTGGTAATGATGATTTTTATTTTTAATGTGTCAGGAAATGAAATTTAATTTTGTTTTTATACCAGACTCTAACATCTCCTCCCCCTTCATATGGTTTATATTCGGGTTCTATTCATTTGTCAGGAAACAGTTCAAATCTAATTCTATATTCATACCCAACGGTTGCATGGTGTTGAGTGTGTATAGCCACTTCGTCTCATTTTGAGAGACCTCTTTTCTCATGTCTGTTCCCCTCCAGTGTCTTGAGACCTTATCGATCCCATAGAAACGACACTGGGTGGGATCAGCGTTGTGATATCTCTCAAAGTGTCTCGACACACTGTGATTGGGAAATTTTTTCTTTATATTGGTTAAATGTTCGTTTATTCTGATTTTCAGTTGTCTTGTGGTGCGGCCCACGTATTGCATTGGGCACGGACACTCAAGTACATATGTCACATGATCTGAGTGGCAAGTGATCAGGGGTTTGATCTTATGTGTGTTCTTTGTTACACATGATTGAAAATGGGAAATCTTTTTCTGGGTTCCTGGCTTCCTGGTCAATCGGCAAGCTTTACATTTTGTACAGTAATGAAAGCCAGATCCCCCCAGGAAGGTGGTTACCTTCCTGGGGGGGTCTGGCACATTGGGGGCAATCTTGTTCCTCAATCCTGGGGCTCGTCTGTAAATAAACTTTGGTTGTTGTGTAATGTTTAGATCTTTATCTTGTAACAAAATGGGCCAATGTTTTTTGAAAATTGCTTCGATTTGTCTATACTGCCTGTTATACCCTGTAATAAAGGCCAAAGTGCCCTTATATTCAGGTTTGGCTCTGTTTGTTAACAGGGTGTTTCTATCCATTTGCGAAACTTGGGCTACAGCTTTACTGAGGTTATTGGGATTGTACCCTTTCTCCACAAACCTAGTTGTTAGTATTTGTGCTTGTTCTTGAAAATCATTCGGAGATTCACAGTTGCGTTTTAAACGCATATATTGTCCTTTTGGTATAGCTCCCAACCACCGTGGGTGGTGGCAGCTATTTATGGGGACATAACCGTTCCGGTCAGTGCTTTTGAAGAACGTCTTGGTAATAAAGAGCTCTTCTCTAATAGTAATGGTTAAATCTAGGTAGTTTACTTCTTTACCCATATGTTCCATGGTGAACCTTAGGCCATAGGTGTTATTGTTCATTCCTGATAGATATCTAGTGAACTCATCTGCATTCCCCTTCCAAAATAGGATAATATCATCTATGTACCTTTTATAGAACAAGAGCGACTCGTTTTGTTGGTTGAAAATGGTCTCGGCTTCCCACTTGTTGAGGACAATATTTGCCACGCTTGGGGCATATCGTGCCCCCATAGCTACACCCCCTACTTGATTAAAATAATCATTATTGGCCCAAAAATAATTTTTACCCATTGTTACACTTAGACCTTTGATCAAAAAACCAATTTGTGCCTTCTTTAACTTAGATTGCCCTATTAGAGCCCATTGTACTGCCACTAATGCATCTGTGTGTCTAATGTTGGTATATAGGGATTCTATGTCCACAGTAACCATGACAGTGTTAGGTGTGGCTTTTAATTGCTGTAATAAGACTAGTAACTCTCGGCTGTCCTTTAGATAAGAGGGACTCATTGCCACAAGGGGTTTGAGGAAACAATCCAAATACTCCCCCAGCCGGGAAAATAATGAATTTATTCCACTAATAATTGGCCGCCCAGGTGGATGGTCTTTGTTTTTATGTATCTTTGGTAATAGATATAGTACCGGAATTTTTGGGGCCCGCGGAACCAGGTAGGCCGCCTCTTTTTTATTCAGGAACTGTTTGGATACTCCTTCTTTTACCCACTCATTAAGTAAAGTTTTTAATTTGGGCGTTGGATCCCCCCTCAATTTTTGGTAAGTGGTGGGGTCTCGTAACTGCCTATTCATTTCTTGGTAGTAGTATTCGCGTGTCATAATGACCAAGCCCCCTCCTTTATCTGCCGCCCTGACAACAATTTCCTTGTTGTCCTCAATAGATTTTATACCTTCCCATATTTTTGCTGTGTCAGCATATTTTTTAATCTCCAGATTTTTTATATCATTCTGAACCATGGTTTTAAACACTTCTATGTGATGGTGTTTACCTTTTTGGGGGTTGAAGGTGGAATTGTTTCTAAGATTGGTATGTGTGAATGGATGTATCACTTGGGGGATGTCTTGTGCTGTGGTCTGGTTGGCAAAATGTTTTTTTATATTTAGTTTCCTAACATATTTTTCGATATCAACAAATAATTCAAATTTGTCTGCATTTTTACTGGGTGCATATTTTAATCCCTGGTTGAGAACTTCTAACTCCGCATCAGAAAATTGGACCTCCGTCAGGTTGAACAAACCCTGATTCAGTTGTCCCTTTTTCTTTTTCTTTCGACCTCTCCCTCTTTTTCCTCTCGGTCTACAGTATTTTGTGGTCCCCGGGTAGGGATTTGTGGGATACGATAGGGTTCCTTCCATCCCCTCCATTCCCCCTGGTATTGATTGGCATATTGATTTTGGTATGGGCCTGGTCTACCTCTAAAATTACCCCTAAAGGTTCCTCTAGGTGGCCTAGGGGGATAGTGATTGCGTTCTGGCCCATAGTGGTTATATTCGCTAGGTCTACTATCCATCTGTCCATATCCCCCATAAGTTGGTAATGGATATGGTGGTGGGTAGTATTGGCCATTGGACGGGCCTTGATTAGATCCTCTCTGATTACCTGGTGGTTTCCCACTGGTTAATCTATTGCCAGTTTTGGGGGTACTGGGTCCTCTGGTAGTTTTTGCTAATTGCGCCGGACCCTGGTTTTTAGTCTCCGAGGTGTCCACCTCTGACTCAGCTAATAAGGTTTCTTGCCATTTATATACTTTATTTTGCTCAAAATCTTTGATGTCCCTTTGGTATTTTTTTATTTTTTTATTTTTGATCTCTCCGTCATATTTTGCCAGATGGCTCTGAAGCGTCTTAGCTTTTTCCACATATTCATTATTAGTGCTGAATGGTTCCATCTTTTCTTTAAGGTCTGCGATTTTTGCTTGTACTAGTACCGCTTTAGCCTTACGCTTCTTAACCATAAGTTGCATAAGTTTTTGTTCGCAGCCATTAAAGAACTGATACCATTCATCCAAAGATTGTAAATCCTCAGATCCCTCATTAGGGCTAATATCCCATCTTAATCTTCTAGGGGTTAAGTTGTGGCCAATATACATTTCAAATGAGGCCACATCCCACCATAACCTTATTTGTTTTTCCATGTCTGCTTGTAATTGTTTGAACCCTCTCTCGAGGTCTAGATTAGGGCTGGGTGTCTGTTGAAACACTTCCTCTAGATTTATGTGTCTCTCCTGCATAAAATTGAATACGTCCATGCCTGCATGGGTTGTGAGTATTGGCCCAACAGTTGTTGCAGCCAGTACAAAAATTATATGTGGATGTAGACAACCCCAATAAATGAGTTATCTCAACCCCGCGCTAGGTAGAGAGAGAAGCAGTATAATCAAAAAATTATTAATTGGTCATATAAATATGTAGGATATAATAGTAATGATAAAGTGCGCCCAAAAAAAACACACTAACTTATCATTCCTATTCAATTAAGTATATTTAACTATATAAAAAGCTGCTCCCTTTAAATCCGTAGATTTGTTAAATGGTGAGGTTTTGGTATTTGGGGCGCTGAAAATCTATAGCACAAATAGAAATATTTGTAAGTAATAAAAACTGCAAATATAACTCTTAGGTGAGGTGTAAGTGCCTCTAATATGGTGTAAAAAACCCTGGTGGAAGGCTCTTGTTCAAAATTGATGTTAACCTCCTATTAAAACATATAATTAAATGGTGAGTATTAGAAAGCGCTGGTATGGTGATATAAAGTAGAACCAAATTCTATATAAGTGTATGATAATCAACATAATTATTGTGACTTTCTACACGTCCAATACATATTATTAAAACAAAACAGTGACCTCTTAGTCGTGACTAAGTGCTATTGTATGTGTATTGATAATACACCTATATGCACCAATAATTATGTGCCCCCACAAACAATTTAATCAGTACATAATATATATGATTAGAAAAAAACCACAAGAAACCACAGTGTACCACGACTGTGGTAAGTGAAAATCGCACTGAATGGTGGAACAAACTCCCCCTTAATGAAGTCTGAATTCCAACCACACCAATGTCCTAGACATAAAAGTGAGTAGTGATAAAAAATAAATAATAATTCAAAATGTTTCTAACATCCAAGAATTCACCATACAAACAAAAAAATATAAATCTAAAAAGTTCATGAAAATAAGTAGCAGCAGTTGAGTGTAGAATATCACTTTTTCTTAATAAATGTGAATCCCTTCACCGCATAAATAAATTCTTCTTTCACCCAGGTGAAAACAATAGTGAAGCTGGCCGCTTACCGGAAGATGTTGATTGTTTTAACTAAAAAACAATCACATACGCTTGTTACAGGACAAAGCCTGTTTGGATACACCAAAGGAAAAAACTTTTGAGACACTTCCTCCTCCTCCTCTCAGATTTGCTCAGACCAGGTCATGGGTAGATGTATATGTGGAATTGAAAAAACACTTCATAGTGTAATTTTGCCTTTTATTTAGTTAAAAACAATGTAACAACAAAAGCCAAATGGCCACTCACATTATCCAGTGCCCGCCCGGCACTGGGGTTGCTCGCCTTGATAAAAACAAAGGTAGGAAAAGCTGCTCTCCCTCTAAAGGAATCCTATGCCGGTCGGCGTGCGTGTCACCTCCTCGCGCCGACAACCAACAGAAACCGGATATCCTGGGAGGCTTACGTTCAATGTCGTGATCAGGTGCCGCCTCCGACGCGCGTTTCGTGATGTCACGTCTTCAGGGGGGCGTGCCTGATCACTGGGAAATGCCTGATATTATAGTGTTTCCCAGTGGCGGTTGCGCAGCCTCAGTGCCAGCTGGACTCCTCTTTGCGGACCTGCCGCTCACAGTAAACATTTGGTAATCATACATGTTTAAAAAGCCTTAAAAACAACCTTAAAAAGCATACTTATGACTTTTAATAGGTCAATCCTACCTCTCGTTTTAGACTGGATCAAAAATAGATTAATAAAGTATTAAATAGTAGCACTTATTTATTACGGGAAAAGTGTGCAGGAAAAAACTTGTTTTCTCCTTATTTTGATTTTTAATTCATTTGTATGCCATTTTAATTAATTAATTAATCTTATAGGTCTAAGTTCTCATTAATTTTTTATTTAATATGTCACCTTTATTAACATTAACAAAAAATTTACTAGATAAATTGAAAAAAATTTATTAATATATATATATAAAGAGACGGCCATATATTGAGTATTCCACTAGATGGCGCTCGTGGTTTTGTTCTGGCTAATCTATTCGGTTAGTTCTATTTAAACCAGAAGATAAGTAGTTTTGTTTAATGTTAGTGTTATTATTAATTGCCATCTGTGTTATGTAACTGGTGAAGTGTCTTACCAGATCATTTAATTCTATAAAGGTCACTAGGGGTGCCCTCTACTTGTTACTAGGGGTGCCCTCTAGTGATTAATCTTGGTAATAATATATTGAGTATTCCACTAGATGGCGCTCGTGGTTTTGTTCTGGCTAATCTATTCGGTTAGTTCTATTTAAACCAGAAGATAAGTAGTTTTGTTTAATGTTAGTGTTATTATTAATTGGCATCTGTGTTAAGAAACTAGTGATGTGTCTTACCAGATCATTTTATTCTATAGGGGTCACTAGGGGTGCCCTCTAGTGGTTACTAGGGGTGCCCTCTAGTGGTTAATCTTGGTAATGATGATTTTTATTTTTAATGTGTCAGGAAATGAAATTTAATTTTGTTTTTATACCAGACTCTAACATCTCCTCCCCCTTCATATAGTTTATATTCGGGTTCTATTCATTTGTCAGGAAGCAGTTCAAATCTAATTCTATATTCATACCCAATGGTTGCATGGTGTTGAGTGTGTATAGCCACTGTATTGACGTCGTCCCGGCAACGAGCTGCCTGCGCGCCCCCTGAAGGGCGCGCGCGGCGCGCTCTGTGATCCGCGAGTCTGTGAGACTCGCTGGATCACAGATCCGAGTAAGGGGTCGATCCCGACCCCTTACCATGTGATCAGCTGTCAGCCAATGACAGCTGATCATGTGAAAATAACCGAGCCGGTAATCGGCTTTATTTCCTGCTCGCGCTGACAGCGCGAGGAGAAAAAAAAAAAGCCGATCACCGGCGGCAGTGAGAGGGACATCAGTCCCTCTCACTGCAATATGCCCAGGGTCCATGGTGCCCTCCTTTGGACAATAAAAGTGCCCACTAGCTCCACCTGTCAGTGCCCACAGTGCCACCTGTCAGTGCCCACAGTGCCATCTGTCAGTGCCCACAGTGCCATCTGTCAGTGCCCACAGTGCCATATGTCAGTTCCCACAGTGCCATTTGTCAGTGCCCACAGTGCCATCTGTCAGTGCCCACAGTGCCATCTGTCAGTGCCCACCGTGCCAGTGCTGCACATCAGTGTCACCTACCAGTGCTCATCAGTGTCCCCTACCAGTGCTCATCAGTGCCCCCTATCAGTGCCCATCAGTGCCACCTATCAGTGCCATCTATCAGTGCCCATCAGTGCCATCTATCAGTGTCATCCATCAGTGCCCATCGGTGCCACCCATCAGTGCCCATCAGTGCCATCTTTGCTGTGCCCACCAGTACCGACTTATCTGTCCCCACCAGTGCAGCCTATCAGTGCCCACCAGTGCAGCCTATCAGTGCCCACCAGTGCAGCTTATCAGTGCCCACCAGTGCAGCCTATCAGTGCCCACCAGTGCCGCCTCATCAGCGCATATCAATGAAGCAGAAAAATTACCTGTTTGCAAAAATTTTGAACAAACTATTAAACATGATTTTATTTTTATTTTTAATTTTCCATCTTTTTTTAGTTGTTTAGCAAAAAATAAAAACCCCAGCTGTGATTAAATACCACCAAAAGAAAGCTCTATTTGTGGGGAAAAAATGGTAAAAATTTCATTTGGGTACAGTGTTGTATGACCGCGCAATTGTCATTCCAAGTGCGTCAGCGCCAAAAGCTGAAAATTGGTCTGGTCACGAGATGGGTTTAAGTGCAAAGTAATCAGGTGGTTAAAAATACCCGTGTCTAATTCAGGCAAGCCTGTGGGCCAGTTTTAGTACCAGTACTACCGCCACTTTTAGAACCCGTTGCCAAGGTGGTGAAAAATTCTAAAATAATTACTGCCAGTTTGCACATTAAGAAATTGTGGTAATTAACCACATCAATACTGGCCACTTTCACCCCCTTCCTTCCCAGACCAATTTTCAGCTTTCAGTGCTCTTGCACTTTCAATAAGAATTGCGCGATCATGCAATGCTGTACCCAAATGACATTTTTATAATTTTGTTCGCACAAATAGAGCTTTCTTTTGGTGGTATTTATTCACAATTTTTTTGCGATATAAGCGAAAAAAGAACGGAGATTTGGAAAAAAAAACTATATTTTCTTTATTGTATTTTTAAAAAAATCCAATAAACTTTAATTTTGTCATAAATTTAAGCCAAAATGTATTCTGCTACATGTTTTTGGTAAAAAAAAATCCCATTAAGTGTATAATAATTGGTTCTCGTGATCACGGACATATGTATGCAAACGATCATGTACAGATGTGCGCAGGTGATCACGGACATATGTGTGCAAATGATCATTGGGACATGTGATTTTACTGATATATATGTGGGGGACATGTGTTTTGGGGATCATTACTATGTGGGGACATGTGTTTTGGGGATCATTACTATGTGGGGACATGTGTTTTGGTGACATGTGTCTTTACTATGTGTGTTTACTATGTGTGTCTACTTTGTGTGTTTTACTGTTGTGACTAGGGATGAGCCAAAAACCCCCCGGTTCAGGTTCACACCAGAATCTTTGAACGGACCGAAAATTCGTAAGAACTTTAGAACCCCATTAAAGTCTATGGGGCTTAAACGTTCAAAATCAAAAGTGCTAATTTTAAAGGCTAATATGCAAGTTATTGTCCTAAAAAATTGTTTGGGGACCAGGCTCCTGCCCCAGGGGATATGGATCAATGCAAATTTTTTTTTTTTAAACGGTCGTTTTTTTGGGAGCACTGATTTTAATTTTGCTTAAAGTGAAAAAAAAGTGAAATATTCCTTTAAATATCATGCCTGGGGGGTGTCTTTAGTATGCCTGTGAAGTGGCACGTGTTTCCCGTGTTTAGAACAGTCCCTGCACAAAATTACATTTAACGTAAAAAAAGTCATTTAAAACTGCTTGCGGTTTTAACCTCTAGAGATCCGCGCTATAGCCGAATGACGGCTACAGCGCGGATCTACATTGCCAGGACTACGTCCATTGACATCGTCCCATGCACAAGCGGCCTGCACGCCCCCTGAAGGGCACACGGCGCGCTCTGTGATCAGCGAGTCTGTGAGACTCGGTGGATCACAGATCCGAGTAAGGGATCGCTCCTGACCCCTTACCACGTGATCAGCTGTCAGACAATGACAGCTGATCATGTGATGACAACACAGCCGGTAATTGGCTACTTTTCGGCTAGAAAAAACAAAAAGCCGATCACCGGCGACAGTGAGAGG
>CM053027.1:501205045-501230914 GCA_028564925.1 Lithobates sylvaticus | reverse complement strand
TGAGTTTAGATTCTCCGTCGAATCTTCTTTAAACATTCGACAGACCATAAGCCTTCAATGACAAATTCGACCTTAGTTAATTTGGATTTTCGGACGAATGCAATTTTTTAACGAAAAACGAAATAAATAAAAACGAATTTCGGGAGTAACTAAATAAATTTATTTTTCGGACGAAAACGAAATTCCGAAACGAAATATTCCAGTGTGCACATGTCTAGACAATATGTACATAGTATACATATAGAAAAATGACAACGGTTTTAGTTAGGTCATTAGTTAGGTCATCTACTTTTAAAAACTGTTATTTGTATATACAGTATGTACACACACACTTATATATCTACAGCACCGTGCTGTCAGTGTCCGGGTCCTTATGACCACAGGGAAGTGGTTGAGTAAGCATAGGCAGGAATCATGGGAGTCCACAGAACTTTTTTCGGGGGCAGCGTCATTTTAGGGTCACCCATGCCCTGACCCTTTTTGACAATGTGAAAATTATAAAAATGTCATATGGGTACAGTGTAGCATGGCCGCGCAAGTGTCATTTAAAGTGTGACAGCGCTGAAAGCTGAAAATTGGCCTGGGCAGGAGGGGGTTTTAAGTGCCCAGTAATCAAGTGGTAAAATAGGAACATATATATATATACTCCTGGATTAGTGTTTTTCACACTGCTGGCTACAGGCCAGCAGTGGTCTATGGCTATGGGATGTGGTCCCTAACCACCATCCTCCACTTTTGCAGTCACTGTTGGCAGTGGACAGGTGGATCCTTTTCTGCTAAAGCTTCAACCAATCCAAGGATAAGTATGGTTTTCATACTGTGCTGTCACTCATGATATCACTAATGACTCCATGAAGCAAAACACTTCTCCTCATCTATCCCTTCATTGTCAATTGCTAGGGCAATATCTGAGCCATGAACAGAGCTTTTGGGTAACAGGAAAAGGCAATCCAGCACCAAAAATATATGTCCACAGGGGGGGTTATGGATGCTATTCTCTTAGTCCAGATTGGAAGATTATGGTAGTGAAAAGACAGAGTGAAAACATTTGGAAAGAGGAGATTGATTGGGGAACAGAACAGTATTCGCATATACAGTGTAAAAACTTAGCACCTCCTTCTTACATGCTTCTTCTTACCTGTGTTTGCATATTTATTCCTCTTTTCAAAGGTGTAACTATAGCCATAGCAGATTAGGTAACTGCTATGGGGCTCATAAGCATGGTGTCGGACTGTCTGCTCACTCCGGTCCAGTTCATGGCTTGGCTATGGAGTTCATGGCCAAGCCATGTACTGGACTGGAGTGAGCGGACACCATGCTTATGAGCCCCATAGCAGTTACCTGATCTGCTATGGCTATAGTTACACCTTTGAAAAGAGGAAAAAATATGTTATGCACACATAGGTAAGCAGCATGTAAGCAGGAGGTGCTTAGTTTTTGCAACCACCCCTGTGGACATATATTATTGTAAGCACTGCTTACAAAGTGGGGCGGAGCAGAAGAAGAGAAGGAGAAGTCCGGCAGCCCTTGATCTGAGCTGGGTGCCACACAGTGACAGAACACAGACGATTATAACACTCACACATTGCACAGAGTACTGTAAGGAAAGCTCTGCTGGGCCTAGTGGTTCTCCACCGCTGCGATTGCGTGTGCGGGCTCGAACGGGTGCGCGGGCTACTGCGCATGCGCGGAATCGAGCGGGTGCGCGCGCGCGCGCGCGCGGTCTCGGACGGGCGCGCGCACGGTTACTGGCGCCAGGCGGGCTATTTAAACCAGCCATCTCCGTGCAATCCTTGCTGCCTGATCTACAGCGTTCCGTGTGTTAGTCCTGTACTTCTCTGTATCTGCACCTGTGACCCGGCTTGTCTACTTACCTGCTCTGCTTCCTGCCTGCCCCGATCCCAGCTTACCCACGACCATTCTCTGGCTTATCCCTGGCTTATCCGCAGTGTGTCCTCTGTTACCAAACCCGGCTTGTCTGACCTACCTGTGCACCTGTCCTGTAGTCCGCTGCATACCTGCCAGTTCCTGTTGTCTGCTGGTTCCTGTAGTCCGCTGCATACCTGCCAGTTCCTGTTGTCTGCTGGTTCCTGTAGTCCGCTGCATACCTGCCAGTTCCTGTTGCCTGCTGGTTCCTGTAGTCCGCTGCATACCTGCCAGTTCCTGTTGTCTGCTGGTTCCTGTAGTCCGCTGCATACCTGCCAGTTCCTGTTGTCTGCTGGTTCCTGTAGTCCGCTGCATACCTGCCAGTTCCTGTTGTCTGCTGGTTCCTGTAGTCCGCTGCATACCTGCCAGTTCCTGTTGTCTGCTGGTTCCTGTAGTCCGCTGCATACCTGCCAGTTCCTGTTGTCTGCTGGTTCCTGTAGTCCGCTGCATACCTGCCAGTTCCTGTTGCCTGCTGGTTCCTGTAGTCCGCTGCATACCTGCCAGTTCCTGTTGCCTGCTGGTTCCTGTGGTCCGCTGCATACCTGCCAGTTCCTGTTGCCTGCTGGTTCCTGTGGTTCGCTGCATACCTGCCAGTTCCTGTTGTCTGCTGGTTCCTGTCACCTGTTGTCTGCTGGTTCCTGTCACCTGTTGTCTGCTGGTTCCTGTCACCTGCTGTCTGCTGCTACCTACTGCCTGCTGGTTCCTGTCACCTGCTGTCTGCTGGTTCCTGTCACCTGCCCTCTGCTGGTTCCTGTCACCTGCTGTCTGCTGGTTCCTGTCTTCGCTGGTCTAGTCCTGAGGCCCACCTACAGCTGCTGTTCCTTCCAGACACTCGTGCCTCCTCTGACTTCTGCGCCCCCTGTCCCCATCTCCAGGGGCCGCAAGTCTGGGACGTAAGAGAGGTCTCCCACTGCAATCCAGACTCGCCACTAGGTACGTGACAGTATCAGGCAGCCATGACCGAGTCTGAGCAGGGAGCCTCTCCTATGGAAGAACTCTGCCTACACCTAGCAGGCCTTGCACAAGCGGTCACTAACCTACAGGAAGGTTATACCCGACTTGAAAAACATGTCCTTACTCAGGGATCCCCAGGCCTCACCACTAGCCAGCCTACTCCCCGACTGTCGTGATGCTTCCCCCGGAACCTCGAGTACCCACACCTGAGAGGTTCTCCGGTGAGCGTAGCAAGTTCAGGACTTTTCGCAGTGCATGTGAACTGTTTTTTGCACTACAGCCCCGAACATTTTCTTTGGAGTCCACCAAAGTGGGCTTCGTGATTTCCCTGCTCCAGAACGACCCCCAGCTCTGGGCCCACCGTCTGCTTAAACAGGAGGCCGCGGAACTTGCTCATCTAAATACCTTCTTTGATGAAATGGCCCGAATGTATGAGGACCCGCAACTCTGTGCCACGGCTGAGACTGCCCTCCATGCTCTACTCCAAGGGCGTAGGCCCGCCGAGGACTATGTTGCTGAATTCAGGAGATGGAGTGCTGATACCAGCTGGAATGATGCGGCCCTCCGCTACCAGTTTCGGTTGGGGTTGTCAGATCCCCTCAAGGATGAACTTGCTAGGGTTGGGGTTCCTCCAACTCTTGAGGAGCTCATCAACCAGGCCATACAGATCGACAGGCGCCTACGCGAACGACGGTCTGAGAGGGCCTCTGTTCCACCTCGTCCCTCTTGGATGCTGCCAAAGGTACCCTACTTTCCTAGAGGTCCACCGCCGGGTCGACCCTCTGCCTCCACCGAAGGAACTGAGCCCATGCAGTTGGGTGTGCTTCGCCCTGCTCTCACTCCTGAAGAACGGCTGAGACGCCGTCGGGACAATTTGTGTCTATACTGCGGGGAGCCAGGGCACTATGTGCGAACCTGTCCAGCCAAGACCCGTAAGTGGCGCCCTCCTTCAGTTGACCAGATAATGGCTGTTACCGACGCCTCTTCTCACCTTGCTCTCTCTATTTTGTTACAGCTTCCCGGAAAGAACATTATGGTCCCCGCCATTATTGACTCTGGAGCCTGCAGTTGCTTCATGGACTCAGACTTTGCTACTGCCCATAGCATCCCCTGAACAAGGCCCAAGGACTACAGATACACCTGGCCGATGGTTCAGCCATTAGATCCGGGCCTGTCACCCTAGAAACGCAACCTCTTCCGGCATGCATAAACCATCTCCATCAGGAGTTACTGAGTCTGGACATTATTTCTTCCCCACTGTTCCTGGTCATTTTGGGCATGCCTTGGCTCCGCGCCCATAACCCCTGCATTGACTGGTCCACCAAGGAGATTACCTTCTCCTCTCCTTACTGCTCCCAACATTGCCTTCCACGGACTGACGCTCAGTCAACTACCTTAATGTGTTTGGACAACGAGACCCATCAGCTGGTTCCCAAGGCCTATCACTCTTTTTTGGATGTCTTCAGCAAAAAAGGGGCAGAGACCCTTCCTCCTCATCGGGTCTACGATTGTCCCATCGAGCTTCTCCCTGGAGCTGAAGTTCCCTTTGGGAGGATCTTCCCCCTATCCGAGCTGGAGCTCTCCGCCCTTAAAGACTACATTGATGACAACTTGCGAAAGGGCTTTATCCGTTCCTCTACGTCACCTGCCGGAGCCGGCATCTTCTTCGTTGAGAAAAAGGATCATTCCCTCCGGCCATGTGTCGATTACAGAGAATTGAATAAGGTGACCATCAAAAATCGTTACCCCTTGCCGTTAGTCCCCGAGTTGTTCCAGAGGCTGGGGGCAGCGGTCATCTTCACCAAGTTGGACCTCCGCGGGGCGTATAATCTGGTACGCATCCGAAAGGGCGATGAATGGAAGACTGCCTTCCGTACACGATTCGGGCACTTTGAATACCTTGTGATGCCCTTCGGACTCTGTAACGCCCCTGCCACGTTCCAACATTTCATTAATGACATTTTTCGAGACTACTTAGACCTGTTTGTGATCATCTACCTAGATGACATCTTAATCTTTTCTTCTTCCCTGGACAGTCACCAACAACACGTCAGATGCGTGTTGGGGCGACTGCGGCAACATGGTCTGTATGCTAAACCCGAGAAGTGCGAGTTTGAACAACAGAGCATACAGTTCCTGGGGCTCATCATCTCCATCGAAGGCATTAAGATGGACCCCCAGAAAATCTCCGCTATTCTAGACTGGCCTGCACCGGTGGATAAAAAAGGGGTACAGCGGTTTGTGGGTTTCTCTAACTTCTATCGGAAATTTATTAAAGGTTTCTCGGCCATCATCTCCCCCATCACACAATTAACCCGACAAGGGATTCGGTTCCAATGGACAACCGAGGCCCAGGCCGCCTTTGTCGCCCTTAAGAAACTCTTTACTTCCGCCTCCATCCTAAAGCACCCCGACCCGGCTCTCCCATTTGTCTTGGAGGTGGACGCATCGGAAATCGCAGTCGGGGCGATACTATCACAGAGGCAAGGCCCCAAGGCCCTCCTGTTCCCCGTTGGGTTCTTTTCCCGTAAATTGACACCTCCTGAGCGGAACTACGACGTGGGCGACCGAGAACTGTTGGCAATCAAGGCGGCACTGGAGGAATGGCGGTACTTGTTGGAAGGGGCGGCCCACCCAATTCTCATATATACAGACCACAAGAACCTGGAGTATCTGAAGGCCGCCAAGAGACTAAAGCCACGACAAGCTAGGTGGGCACTGTTTTTCTCCCGGTTCGCCTTTCATGTTACCTACAGGCCGGGCTCCAAAAATACCAAACCTGATGCCTTATCACGGATGTTCATCGATCCTAAGGAGCCTAATCCACCTGACACCATCCTAACCGCTGAGAACTTCCTACTTCTCCATGAAGACCTGTTAAGCCGGATCAAGCAGGCGTCCAGGGAGGACCCGCCGCCTGCTAGGCCAGGAGTCTCCGCCAAAGATGGCCTATTCTGGTCCGGTGGTAAGATCTTCGTTCCAGAAAGTCTCCGGGTCACTATACTTGGGCTATGTCATGACCATGTACTGGCCGGACATTTCGGCATAGCCAAGACCACGGACCTGGTCCAGCGCACTTTCTGGTGGCCCCAACTGGCAAAAGACTGCCAAAGGTATGTGGAATCATGTACAGTGTGCACCCGCAACAAGAGCTGCAGGACCAAATCTTGGGGGCTACTCAAACCCCTACCTGCTCCGGAAAGGCCGTGGAAGCTAATAACCATGGACTTCATTGTGGAACTTCCCCCCTCCGAAGGCCATACGGCCATCTTTGTGGTAGTGGACCGGCTGTCCAAAATGGCCCACTTTATCCCCATGAAGGGGACTCCTTCGGCACCAGAGACGGCCCAGGCCTTCATTGCAGGCATTGTCAGACTTCACGGGATTCCAGCAAATATCATCTCGGACAGGGGCGTCCAATTCACGTCTCGGTTCTGGAAGGCCCTCTGCAACTCCCTTGGCATCGAACTATCTTTATCCTCTGCTTACCACCCACAGACAAACGGGCAGACAGAAAGAACAAACCAGACTCTTGAGCAGTATCTGCGTTGCTTTTCATCCTTTTCTCAACAGGACTGGCTCTCTCTGTTGCCATTGGCGGAATTCGCCTACAACAACTCCACCCACTCCACTACCAAACAGACTCCGTTCTTTGCCAACTATGGTTACCACCCATCATTCCTGCCAAATTCTGTACCAGAATGTGCCGTTCCTGCTGTGTTTGAGACCGTGGATTTCTTTTCAACCAACAATAAATTGTTGCAGGAAACTATGACTCGGGCACAGAATCTTAATAAAGAGGTCTTTGACAGGGGCAGACGGGGGCAATTGGTCCTGGAGCCTGGAGACAAAGTATGGCTGTCCACAGTGAATCTCCGACTTGCTTGTCCTTCTAGGAAGTTAGGCCCCAAATTCTTGGGCCCCTTCGCTGTGAAGCGGAAAATCAACGAGGTAGCATACGAGCTGGAATTGCCAGAGTCACTTCGGGTACACCCGGTCTTCCATGTTTCACTCCTGAAGCCAGCAGTCCCCAATTCTTTCCCTGGGCGATCCACGGATCCCCCAGCCCCGATAATGGTCAATGGGGAAGAGGAATTCGAGGTGGAGACAATTGTGGACTGCCGAAAGAGAAATAACCAGATACAATACCTCATCAAGTGGAAGGGGTACGGTTCTGAAGAGAATTCCTGGGAACCTGAAACCAACTTGCATGCCAAGCATTTGATCCAAGCCTTCAAGAAAGCTCACCCAGAGAAGTGTTCCCAGTTGGGCATCCGGAGGCTGCCCCTTGGGGGGGGGGCAATGTAAGGAAAGCTCTGCTGGGCCTAGTGGTTCTCCACCGCTGCGATTGCGTGTGCGGGCTCGAACGGGTGCGCGGGCTACTGCGCATGCGCGGAATCGAGCGGGTGCGCGCGCGCGGTCTCGGACGGGCGCGCGCACGGTTACTGGCGCCAGGCGGGCTATTTAAACCAGCCATCTCCATGCAATCCTTGCTGCCTGATCTACAGCGTTCCGTGTGTTAGTCCTGTACTTCTCTGTATCTGCACCTGTGACCCGGCTTGTCTACTTACCTGCTCTGCTTCCTGCCTGCCCCGATCCCGGCTTACCCACGACCATTCTCTGGCTTATCCCTGGCTTATCCGCAGTGTGTCCTCTGTTACCAAACCCGGCTTGTCTGACCTACCTGTGCACCTGTCCTGTAGTCCGCTGCATACCTGCCAGTTCCTGTTGTCTGCTGGTTCCTGTAGTCCGCTGCATACCTGCCAGTTCCTGTTGCCTGCTGGTTCCTGTAGTCCGCTGCATACCTGCCAGTTCCTGTTGTCTGCTGGTTCCTGTAGTCCGCTGCCTGCCAGTTCCTGTTGTCTGCTGGTTCCTGTAGTCCGCTGCATACCTGCCAGTTCCTGTTGTCTGCTGGTTCCTGTAGTCCGCTGCATACCTGCCAGTTCCTGTTGTCTGCTGGTTCCTGTAGTCCGCTGCATACCTGCCAGTTCCTGTTGTCTGCTGGTTCCTGTAGTCCGCTGCATACCTGCCAGTTCCTGTTGTCTGCTGGTTCCTGTAGTCCGCTGCATACCTGCCAGTTCCTGTTGCCTGCTGGTTCCTGTAGTCCGCTGCATACCTGCCAGTTCCTGTTGCCTGCTGGTTCCTGTGGTCCGCTGCATACCTGCCAGTTCCTGTTGCCTGCTGGTTCCTGTGGTCCGCTGCATACCTGCCAGTTCCTGTGTCTGCTGGTTCCTGTCACCTGTGTCTGCTGGTTCCTGTCACCTGTTGTCTGCTGGTTCCTGTCACCTGCTGTCTGCTGGTTCCTGTCACCTGCTGTCTGCTGGTTCCTGACACCTGCTGTCTGCTGGTTCCTGTTCCTGTCACCTGCTGTCTGCTGGTTCCTGTCTTCGCTGGTCTAGTCCTGAGGCCCACCTACAGCTGCTGTTCCTTCCAGACACTCGTGCCTCCTCTGACTTCTGCGCCCCCTGTCCCCATCTCCAGGGGCCGCAAGTCTGGGACGTAAGAGAGGTCTCCCACTGCAATCCAGACTCGCCACTAGGTACGTGACAAGGCTCTAGCTGGTGTTGCGAACCTGCAAGGACCCAGATCTGAACCTGCAATCTCTACTGTTTTTGGCAGAACCTCCTCTTGCTGAGCAACCTCAGATAATGAACAGCTCTCAACAACCTTATGTTCTTGCTTGTTTCTTGTGAACCTTGAACTCCTGTCTCCTCCCATAAATTTCATATTTAAGCCATGTCTTTGCACTCCCTGTTTGCCAGATTATAGTGCTCTTTTCTAGTGTCACTCCTGCTTCTGTATCTTCACTACCATGTGAACCTTGGCTTGTTCCTCGACTATGCTCCTGCTTGATCCCAATCTGCAACCACTTGTTACTAACCATTGGCTTGTTTACAGACTATGCTTCTGCTTGATCAATACTTGCTGCAACTGCTACCGGACCCCAGCTGGCTCACCTCCTGGTGGGGGGTGATCCTGAGCACCGCAACCTGGTACTAGCATGCAGCAAAACCCATGTTCACCATCAGGAGCCCTGGTGAAGCCCGGTTAGTGCTTAGAAACTGCATCTGAGCCTGTACCATCCACTAGGATGACCTTCTCAAGTACTTATACTGCTGGTTGGTGGGAATGTCTCTTCTGCTATAGCTACTGGTCTCTAAACTTGACACCTAAATGTGACACACCCTGTGTCCTGCACTTGGTGATGGAGTAATCATAGTTACCTCTCCCCTTTATCCTCAATGGCCTTACGTGGTCAGTCCTCAGAACCACAAGTGCCCCAGGAGTCCCAGACAGTTTTCAGCTAGTATGCCTGGAGAACAGGAGCCACACCGGTCCATTGATTCTGAAAGCTTTCCATTGACAGACAGACTGAGAGACCATGCCAGCTTTTGTAAGGTCAGAGTTGATCAGGATAGCATGCCATGATGAGAATAATAATGCCTCTGGTGTTTGTGCCAGAACAGACACTGGGTGGTGTCATGTCATAGCCACTGGAAACATATTACCAGGACCAAGTGGAGAACTTGTTTTAGGGTCAACAAGATCCTTTGCCAACTGCCTCCATCTCCATGAGGCAAAGGTAACAGGAACCAGAAGTAATTAAAGGGGGAGGGTTTGGGTGCTGCTGAAAAGGCGCAGTATGGTAGTGCTGCTGGCAGTGCAGAGGAGGAGGGTTGACAGTGCTTGAAGTGAGAAGGATGATGAGGCGCATGAGTGGAGGCTGCCAAGATGGCCACAACTACCTGAAGCTCCGCACCGCTCTGTGTATTAACACCCACTGCAGCCGACAAAAGGGTTTGTTCCGGGCCGGCTCCATGAGTGATAGAGAGGGTAACACCCCGGGATCACCCCAATATTAGCAGGCTCTGTCAGAAGGGACCTATACCACTTGATGAACTTTGCCCCAGAGCCTCACAGCCATATCAAGATGGCGACCGCAGTAACACGAGGCAGAGGGACAGAGGAGGAAGACTTCATTGTGGACCAAGACACTTCTGGAGCCTCAGCTCGCATACCACCACAGGACACAGTGAGTGCAGCCTATATAATGACACCCTCCCCTGCATCCACAAAATGCCTAACAGTGAGAATGCTCGATGGCCTCCTCCTGACTCCAATGTCTGACCCCATGATATCACTAGAGGCTTGTGAGGGTGAAGTGAATGGCTTTCCACCTATTGATCCCTCCCTGTTATTTAATGCACTACTTAAAGTTATATTTTAGTTACAGTAGCAAGTTTTGGCCACATTCTAGTGGTTCTTTCCTTTAAATATGATCCTCTTTTGAATTCAACATGTTCCTGATTTGAAATAACGCTTATCTCTTCCCTTTGGAGAGGAGACTCCAGGAATGAACTCTTTCCTCCCACTATAAAATATTGTTATCTCATATTAAGCCAGCCAATCTTTATTACCCAATTCATTTGGAGATAGGGATAGTGTCGTCTCTCCTGGTCAGGACCCTCACAGGGGGCACCCTTGGGGAACCACTCACCTGGTCCCTGGTTTACTTATCTTTACATGGAACGAGGTTCTGTTCATTCACAATTACTATTATTTGTTTTATGGTGGGGAGACCATGGCGGATGCAATGTGCCTCCACCAGCCTTTGAGAGGAGCTTATTTTCTCTCGGAGGCTGGCCCCTCCCTGACTTGGGTGGGGTTTGGGGAATATAGTCTGCACTATACTAATACCGTTCAGTTTAAGCTTCTCATATTTTCTCTTTTCCGTTTGCTTTTTATTCCCTGTCTTTCTCTCTATCCACCTGTCTTTTTCTGTAGGAGTCCTGAGAAGTCCCATGTCAATTACTCCCCAGTCCGGACTGCAACACCGATCGCCAGCACACTTCACCGCCAGATGACCAGTCTACTTTGGGTAAGGTACAATACGTTTTTCGAGATTCCCCTCTATCTGATCCATGTCTAGCATGACCTCTCACAACTCAACCGGCAAATAATCTCCCATAACACACAAGGGCTTAACTCACCTTTTGCCTCCTATTACACCCCTAACAAAGGCCAAGCTAAATTTTTTGCCTCCTTAACACATACATACGAAAACACTGAGGTGATCAAATACCGCCAAAAGAAAGCTCTAATTGTAGGAAAAAAAGGACGTCAATTTTGTTTGGCTGCAACGTTGCATGGCCGCGCAATTGTCATTTAAATCAACAGTGCTGTATCAAAAAGTGCTCTGGTCAGGAAGGGGGTAAATTCTTCTGGGGCTGAAGTGGTTAAATACCTTCCATTGTTTTCCCTTCCCCCTGATAAACATGCAATTAACAATTGTTGCTAAAATCATTTTGGATATCTCTGCTGCTCTTAGCTTGAGTTTAGTGTGAGTGACCCACATGCCCTTGTAAATGGCATGGCATTCTGCCTTAGATCTGTTTCAAAAGTATTACACGAAAGAACAAATCTTAGGCTGGCTATACATGGATCGAAATTTGGCTGGTTCAGCAGAGACCGACCAAATTTCTACCTATGTATGGGCAAGGTGGTTGTGCAGAAGTTGTTCTACCAATCGACTTCTGTACAACCACCTTGTAGATTTTTTTGCCACTTGATTAGCTCTGCAGGCTACAGCCAGCAGTGCTGATCAGTGTATTCTAATAGTGGGGAAAGTATCAGTGGGGAGGATTTCTCATCAACATCAAGTGTGTGGAAGGGGAAATCAAGTCAGTTCTTTTTTGTTCAACCTACTGGTTTAACAAATAACTCTGACCTATGTATGGACTGCCTTAATGATCCCTTTAGATGCTCCTGTCTGCTGGCCCCTGGGCACTGTAAACTTTAGCTGTGGAATCTGCTGATTTGTTTGCTTTTGATCATGCACATACATCCAAAATGATGCAAAATGATGCCAAGTATATTCTCTTTTACATATAGCTAATAGGTGTGGAGGGGGGCAACCACCCAATTTTTTACAATTGAAAAGCTAGCTATCTATCAGTTGTTGTGCACAGATTCTTAAATTTTGTTTTGAATGTACAGATCTGTACACACAAACAGGGCACATAATTTTTTTTAACAAGAACAAACATATAAGCTTGGCGCTCCTCTTGCTAGAGGACAAAGAATGATTATCTGTCCAATCAAATTGTATGGGGCTTAAGAGTGGTGCTAAGAGATGACCAGAGGCAGAGTTACGTTTAAATAAAAAAGAGAACTGCCATAAAGTAAAGAGGGAAATTGATGAATTCTGTCAGAAGTTATCAAACTAAACAAGGAATGAAACAATGTTGGAAAAGCAAAACAACAATCCTGGAAATATGGGCTGTAAAACAAATCATGGGTCTGCTGGCTCAGCTAACTAAAAAAGACTGCCCCCTTGAGTGGGCTCAGAACCCAGGCACTGTAAGAGAATGTAGAACTACCCCCGCAGGAGTTGTTGAAGTTAGGATTCCCCACTGCTGCACAGCCAGTCACACAGAATTGCCTTCATTCACTCAATGCAGAAAACAGTCCTTGGCTTGATTTTTTTGTTTTATTAGGGGATGATAACTTGGATGGGGTAGGGAATTATGGGGTGTCAAAATTGAAAAACATCCAAAACACAGAACAAGGGACAACTTCCACCCTATTTACAAAGATCCTCTTTTTCCTTCATTCTGCACAAACTTGGTTCACTATGTGCAGCAATTGCTGATCACTCCCGGTGGAACTAACAGTCACTTTGTTAATTCAGCAACAGCCCATTACAGGCTAGAAACTTCCCGTCCCTATGTGGATAATTTAGCACATTGTGGAGTGAACAGTATCTCTCTTGGCCATCTGCTTCCTTGTAGAACCTGAGCACAGTTCCACTGCTGCAGAAAAATGCTAGCCCTCCTGGCCACCACCAGCCGCACCTGGCTGTTTCTCTTCCCAGTCCTCCTGACTGACTCTCTCCACACCAGACCTCCCCATGTTGAGGGCATGTGGCCAGGTACAGTTCAGGAGGGAGGGCGCTATCTCGTCCCCTCCTCTTTTCCTGTGGCCAGCCAGGTTGCATGCTCGGATAAGGGTCTGGTGTGGATTTTTAGGGGGACTCCCACGCCATTTTTTTAAAAAACTTTGGTGTGGAGTTCTCCTTAATATCCATAACAGACCTGAAGGGCCTGGTATGGAATTTATGGGGGACCCCCACGCATTTTTTTTTTAAATTTTAGTTCAGCGTTCACCTTAATATTCATACCAGACCCAAAAGGGCCTGGTAATGCACTGTGGGTGAATCCCAGGCCATTTTTTTCAATGACTTTTATGTGTATTGCAGAGACCCGACAATTCATTATAGCCGGCGCTAGCGCTAGTACTTTTAAATTACTTTTTTCCTTTAGAAATGTAATTTTTTTCTCGGACTGTTCTAAACACGGGAAACATGCACCACTTTACAGGCATACTATAGACACCCCCCTGGTACGAAATTTAAAGGAATATTTAACTTTTATTGTTTCACTTTAAGGCATTATTAAAATCACTGCTCCCGAAAAAACGGCAGTTTTTAAAACTTTTGTTTGCATTGATACATGTCCCCTGGGGCAGGACCCAGGTCCCCAACACTTTTTATGACAACACCATGCATATTAGCCTTTAAAATTAGCACTTTTGATTTCTCCCATAGACTTTTTTTTTCAAATCTTTTATTTATATGCAAGGCAGAGAAACACAGAATACAACATCCAGACATAGTAAATACAGAGGATATTATAGAACTACATGGGCTGAAATATATAACATAACATAGATGGAGAATACATGTATAAGAAAGAGGGGGACACAAAGCCCCTGAGCTTTCCAGTGTATTCATCTGTACCTTTTAGCGTCTCCTAATTGGAGAGAATCCTTAGACATAGCCAACACTGTCTCTTACTGAGGCTAGTTGTATCTCTCTACTGAGAGTGATCTTGATCTCCAAGGTCCCAGTCCCGCCTCTGTTTTAAAATTTTATTGTAGGAGCAGAGCAGTGTGGGCACTTGGGGACACACCGTGAGTCTCTGCATGCCCTAATTAGAAAAGACAGAGAAAAACCAGATAGGGGAAGAGAGGACAGAAAGAGTAGAGTATCGAGGACGGGATGGGAAAGGAAGGGTGGGGAAGAGGGAAGAGAAGTGGGAAGGGAAATAGGGGGGGCGCATGGAGGCAGCGTGCGCACTTGACTTGGGTCTTGAACACAGGTAGATACAGCCAAATGGTATCAGCAGATCTCTCTAACCATCTGCCCTTCTATAGGGGAGCTGTTCTAAACTGGAGTACCGCTTCCCAAAAGAGCCCTGCCTTCATCTGAGAATATAAACATACCATGTTCTGGTAAATTGTTAATTTTGGTGACGGGCGTAAGGACTAGGTCTTCCATTTTTTTGATCTCCTCCACTCAAGCCTTTGTGGCGTCCAATAAGTGGCGGATCAGAGATTTTTTATAGGTCTTACATGACATGTCAGAGGCATGAAGTAGGAGGAAGACTGGATCAGCCAGGATGGGGCGCTCAGTGAACTTCTGTATCGTATGTTGAATGGTCTTCCAGAACTGTTCCAAAGTGGGGCAGCTCCAGAAGATGTGAAGGATCGTTGCCCAGTCTCCCTGACATCTCCAACAGCGATCTGAAGAAGATGGGTAGATCTTTTGTAATTTCGCGGGGGTATTGTACCATCTAGGAGCTTTCACCTCTGAAACACGGGCAATTTCTTGTGGAGTCCCTCAAGGATCACCCTTGTCGCCAGTGCTCTTCAACATATACATCCGCCCACTCCTCAAAATAATCAGAAGATCAGACCTCTGCTTCCACTCATACGCTGATGACACCCAATTATATTTTCGGATCACCGGACAAAAAGACCATCATCAGCAATTAGAAAACTGCCTCACTCTGATAGATGACTGGATGACTGCCAGCTCTCTTAAACTCAACAAATCAAAAACAGAACTTCTTATTCTACATGCAAACCAAAACTCCCGAACCAGGATCCCTTGGACACCTCCTACCATCTTTGGACAAACCATCTCCCCAAGGACCAAGGCCAAGAGCCTCGGAGTCATCTTTGACTCAGAAATGTCAATGGATGCACAAATAGGATCGGTAGTTAGCGGATCTTACCATCTCCTTCGCCTGCTACGCAGACTCATCCCCTTCATTCCAAAGGAGGACAAAGCTGTGGTAGTGGGAACAGTCATTAATTCACGACTGGACTATGCAAACTCCCTTTACATAGGATTACCCCAATATCAACTTGCGCGCTTACAACTTATCCAAAACACGGCGACAAGGCTGATAACAGGAAAAAAACGTGGGAATCCATCTCCCCTTCCCTGAGAAGCCTACATTGGCTAACCGTAAAGAATCGGGTCATTTTTAAGACCCTCCGCCTCACCCACAAATGCACCCACGAAGACGCTCCTCAATACCTTCTCGAGAAAATAAAACACTACACACCCAATCGCAGTCTTCGATTGTCCGACCAAAACCTCCTTCTCATCCCCAAATCCCGCTACAAATCAAAAGGGGAACGAAGATTCGCTGTTCAAGGACCACGGCTATGGAATGCACTACCAACCTACATCCGCATGGAAGAAAACCATCAGGTCTTCTGGAAAAAACTCAAGACCGACCACTTCTAAGAAGCTTGATAACAAAGCACTAATACAGCGCCTTGAGGCGATTCAGTTCGCATTGTAGCGCTATACAAATTATTCATTCATTCGTTCATTCGTTCATTCATCTGGTGACCAATTTGTAATTGGTCTTCTGCATTTTTGTGCGTATTGACGATCTATATGTAAAGTGGAGAAAGTTTTGTTTTTGTCGCGTCGTAAAGGTACATTGCATATCCCTTTCCCACGCGTCGAGGCACTGCATTCGATGGCCATCTGGTGGTGAAATTAACAATTGATAGGTGGCAGACAGAGTATGGGGCATAGCGCCCTCTTCTGAACAGTAGGTTTCGTAGGTGGTCAAGGTTTGGTTGAAATTTTCTGGTGGGGATATTGATTTGAGAAAATGGGTGATAATAGCCTGAGGTCCTCAGGGAGCGCAAGACGGGGTCTGTGTTTCCCGGGGAAAACTCTGGGGTTCCCAGGATTGGACGGAGTGGAGAGTCAAGTGACGTAAGGCGGGCGCGTGTAAGGAGAGACGAACATGTTCTCGTAGTTATGCCTATTAGGGGATGATTTTTTGTGTCTCTTGGTAGTAAGTTATGGCACCAAGGCGCTCTGCCCAGGGGTACGGCACACTGGGTCTGTTCTAACTGGGTCCATTTAGTGGACTGATGGCGGTTCCAGTCGATAAGCCTAGTCAGGTGGGTTGCCTGATGATATTTGCGGAGGTCTGGTACCACCAGGCCTCCATACAGTTTGGGCAATGTAAGTTGTTTTTTATTGAGTCTAGGCTTTTTATGTGCCCATATGAAGTCAAATAAAAGGGCACTGGTCTGGTCAAAATAGCAGGAGGGGATTGGGATCGGTAAGGCTTGTAAAAGGTAGAGAAATTTAGGAAGGATGCACATCTTAAGGAACCATGCATCTACCAAACCATGAATGTAACCATGTGTGCCATTTATTGAGCAGAGCACGTACAGCTGTCAGTAGTGGGGGGAAATTCAGGGCAAATATCTGAGACATTTTAGGGCTGTGTTTACCTAGATATTTTAGGGCTGTGTTTGTCCATTTAAATTTAAAACTGGTTCTAAGAGTCGTGAAAAGACGTGGGGGCACTCCTACACTCATCGCTTCAGATTTGTTGAAATTCATTTTCATGTTTGAGACTCTGCCATATGTTCTAAATTCTTGTAAATGGTTTGGAAGGGAGATCACCGGATTAGTGAGCGAAAACAGCATATCATCTGCATATGCGGCAATCTTCTGCTGTGAGTCTCCCATAATCACCCCAGTGATTTCCAGGTTGGCGCGCACGGTACGCAGGAAGGGTTCCAGTGACAGGGCGAAGAGGAGTGGGGATAATCGGCACCCCTGGCGTGTCCTGTTCTTGATCACAAATTAATCTGATAGGACACCGTTGGCGTGGACTTGAGCTGAAGGGTCTGAGTATAGTGAGTTTAACCAATTCAGCATCGTGTTGCCCAGGCCTATGTGTTACAAGACGGAGGTCATGAATTGTCAGTTCACCCTGTCAAAGGCCTTCTCTGCGTCCGTGATTAAGAAGACACAGGGGGTCTTATTCTTGTTTACCACATGCAGAAGGTTAAGGACTTTAATTGTGTTGTCCCTTGCCTCCCTGGTTGGGACAAATCCAACCTGGTCCAAGTGAATAAGGGATGGGAGATATAGTTGGATCCTGGTGGATAATATTTCCGGGAAAAATTTTCAGGTCTGCATTGAGTAGCGAGATTGGCCTATAGTTCCCGCATGCAGTAGGGTCCTTCCCTTCCTTGGGGATCACAGTGATATGTGCCAATAGGGTGTCTCGTGGGAGTTTTGTGTCGGAGCGCAGTTAAAGAATTTGTGCATAAATTCCCCAAGTTATGGTAATAAGATTTTGTTATATTGAGCAGTGAGCCCGTCCGGGCCCGGTGCTTTCCCTAGTTTAGTGGCCCCTACTGCTGACTGTATTTTTTCCAGGGTTATGGGATCTTCAAGCAGCTTGCTTGATTCCGGGGGCAGTTTGGGCATTCCTGAGCTGATCAGGTAGTCTTCGATTTGGGGTTGTGAGGAGGGTGGTGTCTGTAAGCTATAGAGGGATGCATAAAATTCTTTAAATTCCCCTGCTATGTTTTGTGGGAGTATGATCTATTGGCCGAGGGAGCCATGATGTGTGGTATGTAATTTGCGAGTGTCTGTTCTCTCAGTGATTTGGCCAAGAGTTTACCACATTTGTTCCCTGATTCATACGACACCCGCCGACATACCTTTATCGCTGCTTTAGCGCGGAACTGCGTTACATATGAGTATAATTTCTGCCTCTACAGAGGAGGTTTGGGCATGTTTGTGTCTAGCTTCAGATAGGTGTAGGTCATTAAGAAGCAACGTCATCTGTGCCGTATGTTGTCTCTTAATGCGCGCTCCATGTTTGATTAGAATCACCTCTAGTGAATTTGAGTAACGTATCTAATGTCTTGGTGATGAAGTGATCTTGGTGGCTGTTAGGGGCATAGATATTCGCTAGGGTCACTTCAACATCGCCAATCATGCCCTTTAGGAAAAAATATCATCCCTCCGGGTCAGTTTTTATGTCTATGCATTTCCAAGGGACAGTGCGGGCAATGAGTATAGACACGCCCCGGGACTTGGAGGTTCCATTTGTAGAGTGGTACACCATCGGGAAGAATTTGTTTTTTAATATAGGGAGATTTCCGCCCTTGAAATGTGTCTCTTGGACTAACACTAAGTCAATCTTAAGACGGCGGAGATCTTGTTGCAGCATGCGTCTTTTTTCCGGGGCATTTAGACCTTTTGTGTTTAGTGAGAATACATTTACTGCTTCCATGGTCCCCGGCTACAGGCAAGGGGTTAGGATCGGGGGGGGGGGTGAGGTGTGAGGGGGAGGGTTTTAGGGGAGAGGATGAAGAGGTGGAAGTAAGATTGGTAGAAGATAGTAGGGTGAGAGAGAAAAAAGAAAGTGTTTAGGCCGCACTTAGATGATGCGATAAGTGTGTTCTAAAACAGTAGCACAGTGGTGCTAAGACGCTCTCCAGTACATAACTGGTAATCGAGCGCAGGCCTAATTGGGGTCGTGGAGAGAGACAGCCAGCAGCAAACTCACTGGCCGTCCCCCCTCCACCTCAAAATGTAGTGGTAACAGATACAACAAGAAATGGTGACGGCTATAAACCAGTAATGTTGAGGTTAGGTTATGAAAAAGAGAGGCAGCATAGATTCCAAGATTTGCAGTACTTCTATACAAATAGCATGCATACTATACCTAGTCACTAAATATAGACCTTGTAATACTTGTAGGTGTAACAACCCCTTAAAACTTTAAAACCAGCTCATGTAGTTACCGCTCCCCACCCCAGGCATAGGGGAAAGATAGCTCTCCCATAGACTTTTAAAGGGTGTTCACGGCTTTCAAATTTGCCGCGAACACCCCAAATTGTTCGCTATTCGGCGAACGGACGAACAGCCAATGTTCGAGTCAAACTCATGTTCGACCTGAACAGACAGCCCATCCTTAGTCACCAGTACGGAATTTGTACATCGCTATCATATTCCCCTCTCATGCATCTCCTCTCCAGAGAGAATAAGTTCAATGCTTTTAGTCTTTCCCCGTAGCTGAGATCCTCTAGTCCCTTTATTAGCCTTGTTGCCTTTCTCTGGACTCTCTCCAGTTTAAGCACATCCTTCTTGATAACTAGTGCCCAGAACTGGATGGCATACTCAAGACCAGAGTCCTGTAGAATGGGAGAATTATTGTTTTATCTCTGGAGCGAATCCCCTTTTTATTGCATGCCAATATTCTGTTGGCCTTGCAGGCCATTGCTGAGCATGTCATCTACTAGGACCCCCAGGTTCCTATCCATCGTAGATTCCCCCTAAGGTTACCCCCAGTGAGTAACTTGGGTTTCTATTTTTTACACCCAAATACATTACTTTATATTTTTCAACATTAAACCTCATCTGCCATGTAGTTGCCCACCCCATTATTTTATTGAGGTCTTCTTGTAAGTTTTCTACATCCTGCGCAGAAGTTATTGACCTGCTTAACTTTATATCACCTGCAAATACTGAGATTGAGCCATTTATCCCGTCCTCTATATCATTAATGAATAAATTAAACAGAATTGTTTCCAAGACAGATCCTTGGGGGACCCGCTTACCACACTGGACTTCAGAGTGCTCGCTATTTATCACCACCCTTTGGACCCTCCCTGTAGCCAGCTTTCAATCCAGGTACTCACCCTATGGTCCATGCCTACATACCTTAGTTTGTGCAGTAAACATTTGTGGGGAACTTTATTGAATGCCTTTGCAAAATCCATATACATCACATCTACAGGCCTTCCTTTATCTAGATGGCAGCTCACTTCTTCATAGAAGGTTAATAGATTTGTCTTGTAAGAACGATTCTTCATGAATCCATGCTGATTAGCACTAATGATATTGTTTTCATTACTGAGATCTTGGATATAATTAGGGATGAGCCGAACACCAGTGATTTTAATAATGTGATTTTAATAATGCTTAAAATGAAACAATAAAAGTGAAATATTCTTTTAAATTTCATACCTGGGGGGTGTCTATAGTATGCCTGTAAAGTGGCACATTTTTCTCTAGTTTAGAACAGTCCATGCACAAAATTACATTTCTAAAGGAAAAAAAGTAATTTAAAACTAATTGCGGCTTTAATGAATTGTCGGGTCTTGGCAATACAGATAAAAGTCATTGAAAAAAACGGCATGGGGGTCCCCCCAAAAATCCATACCAGGTCATTTGGGTCTGGTATGAATATTAAGGGGAACCTCGAACCAAAATTGAAAAATAAATTTGCGTGGGGGTCCCCCCAAATTCCATACCAGACTTCAGGTCTGGTATGGATATTAAGGGGAACTTTGCACCAATTTCTTTTAAAAAAATTGCGTAGGGGTCCCCCTCAAAATCCATACCAGACCCTTCAGGTCTGGTATGGATTTTAAGGGGAACCCCGCATCAAAGTAAAAATAAAATGGTGTGGGGGTCCCCCAAAAATCCATACCAGACCCTTATCCGAGCATGCAACCTGGCAGGCCGCAGGAAAAGAGGGGGGGACGAGAGACCGTCCCCCCTCCTGAACTGTACCAGGCCACATGCCCTCAACATGGGGAGGGTGCTTTGGGGTGGCCCCCCAAAGCACAGTGTCCCCATGTTGATGGGGACAAGAGCCTCATCCCCACAACCCTTGCCCGGTGGTTGTGGGGGTCTGCGGGCAGGGGGCTTATCAGAATCTGGAAGCCCCCTTTAACAAGGGGACCCCCAGATCCCAGCCCCCCCTGTTTGAAATGGTAACAGGTACATTGTACCAGTACCATTTCACAAAAAAAGTGTCAAAATGTTAAAAAAACACAAGACATCTTGAGACAAGTCCTTTATTAAAAAATAAAAAAAAATTAAAATGTTCCACAAAGTCCATTTATCTTCTTCTCTCGCTCCGCTGACAAACCGAAACCCCCCCCCCAAAAACCCAGCACGCCGCCACAGATCCACCTCCATGAGAGGCACCCGCTGTAATGACCGTCCTATCAGGTGACAGTTCTTTTATAACTGAGGGCAGGGCCACACAGTGATGTACCCGGGGGACCCCGCCCCTGTAATACGGGCCTATCCCTTCCACTGCACCGAACGACTGGGGCCACCAAAATGGCATCAGAGGGGAAGTGTGCAATACCAGAAATTGCGTAAGTCCAACGTCACTTTCAATGTCACCTATGGTCCAGTCCTAAAGACCAGAGCAGAAGAGATGTGGCAAGCAAAGAAAAGATTTCCTTGTAAGTACAATTAAGCTGGAAAAAAAATCTTTTAAAAGTATAATGCACTATAGTTCCTAATTTTTGTTTTTATGGTTAACCACTTCAATACAGGGCTTTTAAACACCCTTCCTTACCAGAGCACTTTTTGCGATTCGGCACTGCGTCGCTTTAACTAACAATTGCGCGGCCGTGCGACGTTACACCCAAACAAAATTGACGTCCTTTTTTTCCCACAAATAGAGCTTTCTTTTGGTGGTATTTGATCACCTCTGCGGTTTTTATTTTTTGCGCTATAAACAAAAGAAGAGCGACAATTTTGAAAAAAAACACAATATTTTTTACTTTTTGCTATAATAAATATCCCATTTTTTTTTTTAAAAAAATATTTTTTTCCTCAGTTTAGGCCGATACGTATTCTTCTACATATTTTTGGTAAAAAAATTGCAATAAGCGTATATATATCGGTTTGCGCAAAAGTTATAGCGTCTACAAAATAGGGGATAGATTTATTGAATTTTTTTTTTTTTTTTACTAGTAATGGCGGCGATCTGCGATTTTTTTTCGTGACTGCGACATTGCGGCGGACACTTCGGACACTTTTGACACATTTTTGGAACCATTCACATTTACACAGCGATCGTTGCTATAAAATTGCAATGATTACTGTGTAAATGTGACTGGCAGGGAAGGGGTTAACACTAGGGGGCGCTGCAGGGGTTAATGTGTTCCCTATAGGAGTGATTCTAACTGTGGGGGGAGGGGACTCAAGGGGAGGAGACCGATCATGTGTTCCTCCGTACTGGGATCACATGATCGGTCTCCTCTCCGCTGACAGGACGTGGAGCTGTGTGTTTACACACACAGCTCCACGGTCCCGCACGGTCCCGTTGTTTTAACGGGCAATCGCGGGTGCCCGGCGGACATCGCGGCCGCCGGGCACTCGCACCGGGTCCCGAGCGATGCCAGGCGGCCGGGAATGCGAGGACGTCATATGACGCCCACCCAGGATGGGAGATCCACCTTGTGGGCGTCATATGACTATAAGGCAGTATTGAAGTGGTTAAAGTGGGTAAAGTATGCTCAATGAGCTTCTTATGATGTGCCATCTGCCAGACAGCTTTCAGAAACATTCAGACAGCTGAGTGAAAAATGTAGCATGGGGTGACATTCCATGCTTACTAACTAGCCAGACACTGATGAGCTTATTGTTGGTGGGCTGGGCCTAATTTTAACAAACATCTTGAGCAGGTTTTCGGTAGGGTCTCCTGCCCAGTGTTGGTCATCTTACTTTAAAAAAGTAATTAGTTAAAGTGGGATGCCCATTGAAAACATCTTTTTAAAAGTCAGCAGCTACAAATACTGCAGCTGCTGACTTTTAATAATCGGACACTTACCTGTCCCAGGGTCCAGCGATGCGGGGGAACAAAGCCCCCCTCGTTCCCCGCTCCGCTCGCGGTGCCGTCATCCTTACTGTGGGCACCCGGCTGTGGCTTCACAGCCGGGCACCCACTGCGCATGCACGAGCAGTGCCGCATGCCGTGATACGCCGTGCAGCCATCTGGGACCTGTCACGTGTCCCAGATGACTGACTGCGCCGAGGGGAAGTGATGTCAGTGCCCGGGCACTGAAGGAGGCAGACTACGAGGGACCCCCTAGCAACAGGCATTTAGAGGTAAGTGAAAAAAATAATTTTTCCAATTATTTTTTTTGTACTTTTTAGGAATTTTAAGCCATTTCTTTTTTGTTGGTGGAAACACCACTTTAAGTTACAAATTACTTCTCCCAAAAAGTAATTGCGTTAGTAACTCAGTTACTACATTGGAAAAGTAATTACCGTATATACTCGAGTATAGGCCGACCCGAATATAAGCCGAGGCACCTAATTTTACCACAAACAACTGGGAAAACTTATTGACTCGAGTATAAGCCTAGGGTGAGAAATACGCAGCTACTGTAAGTGGAAAAGAGGGTCAACGATGCCCATTTGCAGCCTCACTGTGCCCATGCAGATGGACACAGTTGACCGATTTGGGGCCCTGTATCTCGGGGTCACTTAGTGCTAGGAACCCCATCTTTGGATATGTTGTAGTGCTAATTCCACTGGGTTGGAATACAACATTTGGGGTTCCTAGGACCAAGTGTCCCAGAGATATGGGGCCCCAAATTCGGGTCAGAAAATCTCAAGCACTTTTCTGCAGCAGAGAATGACATTTTCTGAACCGACTTTGGGGCCCTGTATCTCGGGGCCACTTAGTGCTAGGAACCCCATCTTTGGATATGTTGTAGTGCTAGTTCAACTTGGTTTGAATGCCATTTGGGATTCCTAGACCCAAGTGGCCCCGAGATAGGGGGCCCCAAATTTGGGTTGGAATTTTTTTTTTTTGCTGCAGAAAAGTGCTTGACTCCAGTATAAGCCGAGGGGGCACTTTCAGCACAAAAAAATGAGCTGAAAAACTCGGCTTATACTCGAGTATATACGGTAGTTACGCAGAAAAGTAACTGTGACTTTTTTTTATATTCTATAATGCAATTACGTTCTCTAACATCTGCTACTGTGCAAGGGGCGTCCATCGTGTAACTAAGGGGCGAGTCTAGTATTACTTTAAGCAAGGGGCGCATTTATTATTATTGTTATATATCGTGTAACCAAGGGGCTGCTCTATTATTACTCTAACCAAGGGGCAGATCTGTTATAGCGTGTAAGCAAGGGGCGGGTCTATTATTATTATATCGTGTAAGGGGCGGATGGCTACAGAAGAGGGCGAATGTTAAATTAATGGGCAGAGCTCGATATATAACAATAATAATAAATGCGCCCCTTGGTTACAGTAATACTAGACCTGCCCCTTAGTTACACGATAGTCACCCCTTGCAGAGTAGCACGAGCATCGGGAGCGTGCGACATCGTCTTGTACAATTACATGTTAACTGCGCCTGCGTGGTGTAGAGTTCACTCAGAGCTGTTTAGGCTCGGCAATTTTCGTAAGCTCTGTAGTCCTTCGTACTGCGCAAGCGCTGCGCCTGCGCAGTACAGGGGGGTCCTTATCCGGCGGGGGAACTTTTTTGGCAGGACACCGGAATTACACTACTGACATCTAGTGGCGGTAGATGTAATTGCGGTAACGCCGCCCAAGTAATGGGAACAGTGTTACCATGAGGGAAAGAGTAATCAGTTAGATTACTCGTTACCCTCTAAAGTAACAGCGTTAAGTAACTCAGTTTATTTTAACTCAGTTACTAACATCACTGCTCGTGCCTGCAGTCTGTTGCCTGAGTTTGGAGTTCTGTCTGGAGCTTGAAATAGCAACAGATAAAATATTGCTGGGGACAATCTAACACTAGAACCTCCACTGACCCAATGCCATATTTATCACCAGGAACAGAGAAATCTGAGAAAATACAGTAACTTCTTCTGTATTTGATTATACCTGTGTCTGTTATATGCAGAAATCTGAGCTGATTGTTAGCTTTGACAAGAGGTGCTACTGTTTGCCTATGCCACTCACCCCTATTTTCCCATGTTGTGCAATAAACCTTTAGACATCAATGAACTTTGTAAGCAACAGAGCAATGCTAGAACCTTCACTGACTTAATGCTACAGTTATCACCTGAAAAAGAGAAAACAGAGAAAACACAGCAACTGTGTCTGGTTGAAAGATCCTTCTGATCCATTTCATAAGGAATAATTTTCTGCTGTGATGACTCATTGAGGTTGAGTTACTAAGGAGTAGAGATTGTTAACTTAGCAAATGAATGAATAAATGTTCTTAGTAAATAGAGTATAGCTCTGTTCAGTTCATAACGTTGCTAAGTGAACAGTCTCTACTCCTTTTTTAAATTAACCCCAACTAGATCATTAAACAAAGAGCTATTCCAAAATATGTAAAAAGGATAAATACTGCTAAAGAAACTAGAGCTTCACATGCTGTCCAGATAGAAGATTATATAACAATAAGGTCGAGCCAAATGTTTTTGAATATAGTAGGGATGAATTAGAACCTCAGAATATACAGATATATGGGGCTTTGTATGAGACATTTCCCATTACTTGCTGTCCTGGTGACAACAGCTTCACCAGGCAGGAAGTACAGGAAAATATGTAATTAAAACTCAGATAGAAATCAAAAATTAGACATATGCAGGACAAAAAAATGTGTTTAGTTTCTTTTCGGATGGATTCGTTATGTTACTAATTACATTTTGTTTTGAAAATTTGTTTCCTTTGGTTTCAGAATTCCTTTAGTTAGTCGAAAAACAATTGACTGATCCGAATTCTGTGTAAAGAAATAGCTGGTTGTTAACCACTTCATCCCCGGAAGGTTTTACCCCCTTAATTACCAGGCCATTTTTTGCGCTATATTTTAACTAACAATTGCGCAGTCATGCGACGCTGTCCCCAAATAAAATTGATGTCCTTTTTTTCCCACAAATAGAGGTTTCTTTTGGTGGTATTTGATCACCACAGGGGTACATCCCCCTCAGGGCTGGGAGGTCCGTCAACCAGTTCCTATTATGTAACCTGAAATTACAGATTAAACCAAAACATTGCTCAAATTACTGGCTCTTTTTGCCACGAGGTATGGCATAGAACCTACTACATTTTGCAGATCACT
>CM053027.1:501187385-501204590 GCA_028564925.1 Lithobates sylvaticus | reverse complement strand
ACAGCATATGCATTTTGTAAATCACTTTTCTATGGTAGGTGTTTTTGCATTTGCAATTTTGTAAATCATTTGGTGGATTAAACTTTAAAAAATTTTGAGGACAAGGATATTGGTGCATACAATCTTCATTGCATATGGTTATTTTGGACTTTTTTTTCGGAAGGATGAAGCTGTTTGTGTTTCTTTTGCAATATTGATTCTATTTCATGAGTCTGCACTAGAGGGCACTTTTTTCTTGTTTCCTTTTTTTTCGACACAATGCCGAGTGCTATGACCTGCTCAGCTGTAAACAATCACATAATGGCTCATAATGTATTTATAACCTTTGCTGCTGAACCACTCCCACCTCTACGACTAAGCCCATTCAGGGTGAAATGCGTCAACGGGGGAGTGGCCAAGATACAGTGACTAGCTGAAACCTCTGTTAGCTCATCAGTGGATGTGGTTGATCCATCTGGAAAAAACACTATTTATTATGTGTATTATTTCTATTTAATCTGTTTATTTGACTTTTTGCCTGGAGTTCATCTTTAACACCGTTCTTCACAAAATAAGCTCTTTGTTTAAACTGTCTACTTGAAAATTAGCTGTTTTGTTTCATGTGAACAAATAATTGTGCCATCTCTTTTAGTTTGTGGTTTCAAACACTTAACGCCAGTAGCATGGTAAAGTATTTAGAGAGAAATGTGTTCTATTAACACAGTTTTAAGCTGAGTTGGAACAAACTTTTGCTAAACAACAATTTGAGAATGTCCTACACATGTTATTATTCACCTGGCTAGCTACATAAGACAATGGGCCAGATAATCTATTGTCAATGCAGCAATTACTTGATGCAAGGAAGCCTGCTTTTTTTTAGTTCAATTTGAAGGGTTTCAAATGAAACTAGTCCCAAGTGTGACTTTTCCTGTGTGACCAAATGTAGTACAGCATATGTCCAAACAATAAAAGTACATAAAATGTGTTTGTCAATATTTGGCACAATAGAGGTGTGCAGTAGTTTATGAAGACAATTAGGACATTTGCACTGTGTTATGATAGTTATTTGACATGCAATGCACCAAAAGAAGATGCAATGCATTCAATTTGCATTCCTCAACAACATTCTTTATTTATCTGGCCCTATAAGTTGATGATTTCACAGAGCAAAAAGAAATATGAATTGCATTAACAATATACAGGATATAGAATGCACTAAATATCAGTAGCTGAGAAATTGTACTGTACCTTAGAGAACATGATATAAGTTCTATATTATGCTTTATCAACCAGACAAGAATGTATGAGTTTGATTAAAATCACTAAACAAAATTGCAAAGAGTTTAGAAGCAATACAGGACTTTCTAGGTGCTTAAAAGACAAAAATGTGTTCATATTGTATAAAATAATAAATCATTTTATTCAAGCAGTCATTTATATTAAAAACGTAATAAAATCAGTAAAAAAAAAAAATTGTAGAGGTGATGAAATACCACCAGTTAAAACGACGCAGAGCCCAATTGAAAAAAGTCAGGAAGAGGGTAAAATCTTGTGGTAAGTGGTTAATAACAAATATGTATTCATATATTGTAAAAAAACATCAACAATTTTATTCATAATTCATATTAAAAACAGAATAACATCAGTAACAGTGCCATGGTCTCTTTTTGCAGGAAACTGATTATAAGGACCTTATCCATGCTACAATGGTGTTACATTCTCAACATGTTTCGCCAATACACAGCTTCTTCAGGAGAACAATCATTGTAGCTCTTAAAACTAGCCACTATCTTGGTTACTTTTATTTATGGATAAAGCATTGATTCAAGATCAGATATTAGTGCACCAGAAAACACAGCAGAGAGACGGTGTGCCAAAATGGTGACTGTAGGCAGGACAAAAAGACATGGTAGAGGACATACATTCAACAAGGCGCCAGTCAGCCCTGACTCTATCAGTATATAGAGATGCACTGTTTGGCAAAGTAAGCCAATAATGGCTGACTCATGAATCAATACTTTATCCATTACTAAAAGTAACCAAGTCAGTGGCTAGTTTAAAGTAGACATGTATGAATGTATTTTCGTCTGAATTTCGGGGTTTTACATGTTCATTTTAACAAACGATAACGAACACGTAGAATCCGAAATAGCCAAAATAAAAAAATGCTATATTTTCGTATAGTTGTGACAACAGTACGATATAGAACAGTTAGTGATCTGTGTCTATCGAACCTGTGGTTGAAAGTGCCTAACCTTATGCCGCATACACGCGATTGGAAATTCGGACAGCAAAAGACAGATGAGAGATTTTGGATGGAAAATGCGACCGTGTGTATGCTCTATCGGACTTTTGCTGCCAGAATTCCTGCCAGCAAAAAATTGAGAGCAGGTTCTCAATTTTTCGGTCGGAAAAAGTTCCGATCAGAAATTCCTCGCACAATTCCTACGCATGCTTGGAAACAACTTGACGCATGCTCAGAGGCATTGAACTTCATTTTCTCGGCTCGTCGTAGTGTTGTATTGCACTGCGTTCTTGACGCTCAAAAGTTCAGTGAACTTTTATGTGACTGTGTGTCAAGCCAAGCTTGAGCGGAATTCCATTGGAAAAACCATCCAAGTTTTGTGTACGTGGCATAACTCTATTAGTCCAAGATTATTCGACATAGAGAGAAAAGATTCAACGTTACAGAGACATGAAGATTCGATGAAGCAGCTAAAAACATACGATCGCTGCGAGTGGACATTTACGGTCAAATGCTCCGCCCATAGGCTATAGAAGAATTCTAATGTTGTTTGACTAGTAATAATAATTAATATTTATAATTATTACTAGTCAAACAACATTAGAATTCTACTATAGCTTATGGGCGGAGCATTCGACCA
This sequence comes from Lithobates sylvaticus, assembly GCA_028564925.1. Taxonomy (NCBI): domain Eukaryota; kingdom Metazoa; phylum Chordata; class Amphibia; order Anura; family Ranidae; genus Lithobates; species Lithobates sylvaticus. Next base: position 501,201,726 of record CM053027.1, on the reverse strand, counting down.
GAAATGTACGATCGTGGCGTTGTACAGTTTAGCTGCTTCGTCAAATCTTCTTAGAACATCCGACAGACACCATAAGCCTTCAATTGACAGATTCGACCTTCATTAATTTGGATTTTCGGACAAATGCATTTTTTAACTAAAATAAATAAATAAATAAAAACAGATTTTGGGAGTAACTAAATACATTTTATTTTTCGGACGAAACCGAAATTTCGAAACGAAATATTTCAGTGTGCACATGTCTAGTTTAAAGCTCTACAATCATGTTGAGGATGTAACACCATTGTAGCATGGATAATGTCATTATAATCGGTTTCCAGCAAAAAGAGACCATGACACTGTTACTGATGTTATTCTGTTTTTAACCCCTTCAATACCAGGCACTTTCCCCCCTTCCTGCGCCAAAACAATTTTCAGCTTTGTTGCACTTTGAATGACAATTGTGCGGTCATGCAACACGGTACCCAAACTAAATTTTTTAAATTTTCTTCCCATAAATGAAGCTTTCTTTTGGTGGTATTTGATCACCTCTGGGTTTTTATTTTTTGTTAAACAAACTAAAAAAAAATTGAAATGTTGAAATTTTTGAAAAACGAATGGGCACTGATAGGCAGCACTGATGGACACTAATAGGTGGCACTGATAGGCGGCACTGATGGCACTGATAGGTGGCACTGATGGACACTGATAGATGGCACTGGATAGGCAGTACTGATGAGGAGCTACTGACAGGCATTACTGAGTGGCATCTGAAGGGCACTGACAGGCATTACTGATGGGGCACTGATTGGCACATTTATTGGCACTGATTGGCACTTTGATGGACACTGACAGGCGTTATTATGGGGCACAGGCTGACAGCTGTTGGGCAGTGATTTGCAGCTGATGGGCACATCTGATGGGGGCCCTGCTGATAATTAATGTGCTGATTATCAGCACAGACCTCCCCTCTGACAGGGAGAGTTGTCTATCGTTTACCGGCACTTCCTGGTTCACGCACTTCCTGGTTCATGCGATGATCAGCTGTGATTGGACACAGCTGATCACGTGGTAAGAAGCCTCTGCCAACGGTTCCATACTACGATTGGAGATTCGGTGTGTCAGATTAACACACAGCACCTCTGATTGCCACGCTGCGTGCCCCCTATGGGCGCGCATCGGCTCTGTTATCCTGATCACGTCATATGACGTCTGGTCAGGATAACAGAACCACTTTGCCGATGTCATATTGCTATATGGCGGGCGACAAGTGGTTAATATGAATTATGAATACAATTGTTGATGATTTTAAACAATATATTAATCCATTTTTGTCATTAAAGCACCAAAAAAGTTCTGTATTGCTTCCAACCTCTTTGTAAATTAGTTGGGATGTGGTGCATTAGTTAATTAATCTATATCATGCGGTTTCTCTCACTAGACAGAATTAGCTTGTATTGTGTAATCTTTGCAATAAGTACTTTTCTTATTACTATTATGCTAACGTTTTCTGGAGATGGAGACTGTTCCAGCAATTCCTTGCTTGTAGTAAGAGGTGATGTGTCTCTGCAAACACATGAATCCACCAGACTCACAACATGAGAAATGTAGTGATAGATGCACCTTTCTGTTTATCTCTAGTTTGCACTTTCATAGGTTGTGATATACATTGAACACACAGTAGGTCATTGCAACAGACACAGTTGCAAGGGTCATAAATAAATAATACAGATGAGTATATGAAAACACATTACAATTAGACCCCTTTCACACTGGGGAACTTTTCAGGTGCTACAGCGCTAAAAATAGCACCTGCAAAGCGCCCTAAAACAGCCGCTGCTGTGTATCCAGTTTGAAAGCCTGAGGGCTTTCACACTGGAGCGGTGCGCTTGCAGGACGTTAAAAAAACTCCTGCAAGAAGCATCTTTAGAGCAGTGAAGGAGCGGTGTATACCGCTCCTTCACCGCTCCTGCACATTGAAATCAATGTGGCAGCGTGGCTATACCATCGGCAAAGCCCCGCTTTTAACCCTTTTTCGGCCGCTAGCGGGGGTTAAAACCATCCCACTAGCGGCTGAATAGTGTCACTAAAACGACAGTAAAGTGGCACTAAAATAGCGCCATTTTACCGCCAGCGCCCGCACAGCCCCAGTGTGAAAGGGGCCTTAAAATAAAGAGAATAGATATTTCTTTAAATGGTTGAGAAAAATTATTAATTAAATGAATGGTGGTTTTCTATTACATTTTTCTGAAGTAAAACTAAACCATCAACACTGGATGACATTTAGTTGTTAAACCACTGTGGGGGAGATTTACTAAAACTGGTTCATACAGAATGTGGTTCAGCTGTGCATAATAACCAATTAGCTTCTACCTTCAGCTTGTTCCATTAAAGTGTTACTAAACCCAGGACCCATTCACTAGATCTGGTCTGCCACAGTACACAGAACATGGAAATGAAAATATTTTTGTAAATATAAACTGCTAAATACCTTTTCTCATCAGCAGTAAATAGCAGTCTTGTGACTTCTATGAGTGTCCTGCTGAGCACTGGTTAAATCTTGTAGGAGGAGTTTATATTCTCCTCTGACTGTCCTATGAGGCTGCATGACCCCTGACCCTTTGTCTCGACAGTGCTTATTGGCCCTGTGCTGATCACATGCACTGTCCCAATACACACCAAACTGGGCATGTGCAGATTGCCACCAGGGCTCTGTTCTATCAGCAGATAGATTGGGGACTGTGGACGAAGGGGAGGATTAGAGAACACTGGATCAAACAGCCTTTTTACACAATGTAAATGATTAACAACTTAGGTTCCGCACTGAGTATAACAATCATGCTTTCCTGCATATACAGACTGATTTTACTGTTGTGGGTTTAGTAACACTTTAAGTTTGACAATAAATTCTATAAGCTGATTTCTATGCCCAGTTACACCTGATTATGTTTGCACAAGTTTTAGTAAATCATCCCCTGTGTATAAACTTTTTTATCCCTTTTTTACATGAGACATGATATTTGCTAGGGTTGCTCACAGTCCCTATTGTAAACACATGCAACAGGTTGATAACACAAGAGCACAACTGGGAGACACTGGGTAACACTATAAGGGCAAATGTCTGAACAAAGACCTTCGTTGCAGAATTCCCATGTATATTTTCATGAAAGCAGTAGATGGCAAAGGAATGAAAATTACTTTTGAAATTACTTTAACTTACTAAAGATAATTTGAGCTTTGGGGTTTACATACTTGATGATTTAAAGTAATATAAGTATCCTAGAAAAAGTAATTTAAGACTAAAATCCATGTATGTCAATTGTAAATTGCCCCCATGGTGTGCACACACTTAAATGTTCCCAGTAGGGACCCACTGCCAGCATAACACTTTTTGTCCTAATCAAATAACAGGAGCCAATCACAGTATAAAACTATTATAATATTGATTTCTGTAGTAAAGGTTCTTCTCCAGTTAAAGGGTATATAAACTCCAAAATAGGAACTCATTTGCTCCCCTTTGGTCTTTTAAATGAAAAGATTAAAAAGATTGTTATACTTGTTGGACAGCTGCTAGAAATCCGGTGCTGTACCTTTTAATTGCATTATTGTTTCTTGTGATACTACAAAATTACTGATATTTGCTCCTGCTTGAATTTTAACAGTGATATAATCCCTTAACGCTTCCTTTATTAAATACTCTAGATAATCTCAACTTATTATTAACTTGAGACTTCGTTATATTATCATTGTTCATGTTTAGAATTATTCTCTCTTGAATAGTATAGGGAATTGTCTCTGAATTATTAATCTTTTGACTAAAGTATGAGACAAATTTTATTTTTAATTATATTAAGGTATTATAATCTTCTATTGTATCCTAACATATTATATTCCTGTATCACTTTTGAACTTGTTTCCTGATTTATTTGTTAAATTTTAATAAACAAATTTGACAAGAAATCCGGTGCTGTTCTTTCCCCTATGCATTTTTATGTCAGGAAATTAGCAACTGAGTGCATTTCTGACAGGACCAGCAGGTATTTTTCTGTACTTGTTGGGAGATTTGCATTTATTGAAGTGATGCACCATAGTTAGTACTTCATTTACCCCATTCCTTCTATTTTTTCCTTATGCAGTTTTTTTTTTCTTTTATTATGGCCACAATAAATTGAACAAGTAGCAGAATAAATGTTATGTTTTGTTTCTAAAGTAACTTTAGTTGTTTTAAATTTACTTATAGCATGTTTTTTTCTTTTTTGTCATTAATATTCATATCAAATGCAATCATTTTGAACAATAACTTCCAACAAAAGAAAGTCATTTTTATCACTCCAAAACTACGTACAGTATGAATTACTTTGATATTGTAATTATTGACAAAGATATTTCCAAATCATTATTTTAGTCAACAAAATGTAAATATCAGACTTGTCCATGGTGCTGAACAACCTCTAGTTCTTAAGTGGTTAATACATACTGTATATCTTCTCTAACCATCACTTGGATTATAAATGGGCACTTCTAACAATCCTGTTATAATTCTGGAAACTCTATAGCTTTTTCAGTGAAAACTATTTTACTTTTATGGCGCATGTTAGCATCTAGGTATCAACCACTTTGCCTAGATTTGAATCGAATCACATGTGTGTGGTCCCTTTTCCTACTCAGCACAACACAATTGAATGTGGTGGTCTGTACTAGTTGGAAAATGCAGGAAGAGAATCCAACTTTATTCTGCTCTATGAAAGTTGTGCTGTCCGTTAGCATAATGAAGCGAAATTGGCTAAAGTCAGCCATAGACCAATCAAACTTTGTCAGGTTTAGCAGGAACTGGCCAAATTTCAATCCATCTATTGGCAGGATGATTTAATAAAGTTGATCTATCGATTGACTTTGGTACAACCAGCTTGTTGAGTTTTTTTGTGTGATCACTCCCGGCAGCTATAGCTACCGGCAGTAATCATTGCATTCTGATGGCTGGGAAACCTCCTGCTGTCCGAATACAATAGAGCATCAGGAGGGATTTTAGCTTGTTTATTAAGCAAAAAAAAACAAAACACATGTTTACTATGTATAGCTAGTTATTTTAGCACTTTTAGAATGCTCACTTATTATAAATGAAATTATTTTTTAACATCTTTTATCAAAATGTACGAGTGTGTGTGTACATTCAGTATCTAGCTTTTTAAGGTACAAAGTTATCAGCTTTTTCTATTCTATAGTACTTTTTTTATTTATTTAGACAAATTTAAGATGTGAAAGGTGTCCTGAAAACACCTCAATACCTCTATCTAACCCCAATTAACCATTTAAAAAAGTTTTGCTGCTGTTTTGCATATTGCTAATTTTTTTATCCATTTTTTTATGATAATGAATACTTAAATGGTGTCATATTAGAAAGCAATTAGAGTGCAATTAAGCATACATGCTCTTAAATGCCCTTGTGTCCTGTGCAATTATCTTTATAAAACTCAGCAAACATTTCTAAAACTCAAATGGCTTCCAAAAGAAATGAAAATAAATACAGAAACTAATAATTAAGAAAAAAAAGCTTGGTATGCCAGGCAATATCATTTAAAAGCAAATGAATAAATATATAAAATGTATGTTTTAAACGCTCATGTGACGCATAGATTATATTGTAGAGCAAGCTAAAGATAATTTACCAAAAACTTAACATAAGTTCTTTCCAAAAGTTATTTTGTTGTTTTCATTCTATAAATGTAATACTAGTATTAGGGTGCTATTTTTATGCATTTAAGACATTGTAAATTTAAAGGGTAACTAAGAAAAATAGCAAATAAAGAAAAAATAATATAGCGCATATGATTGCAACACTAATCATTTTGTAGTTGAATGTTATTAAAAATTACCTTTAATTTTAAATCTGCAGCCAATATAATTTTCTGAGAATACATTGCAATATGGCTACCTGGAGTTTTCTGTACACAGAATGTGTACTGACCAATCCCCAGAAACATAATTTCCTGCTTGTTTGATTGGCTCACAAGTCTGGCTAAGATACAAAATTTCATTTTTTAGCGATACATTCAATAGGAACTCCTCTTCAGGGATGCAGGCCCAGAAGATTTCCTCATTAGTGCCCTGTAGCTCCACACCTGACAGTTAATTATGAAGCCACTCCCATTAGACCTACTCAGAAAAAAGGCACAGAGAAACACACAGGGTATTTCTTCAGAATAACAAAAGGTAGGAATCTGCAACAAAGTTTGTTATAATCCTTGCAATGTATATTGATCACCCAGAGGGGAATGCTTTTTTCTCAACAAAAGTGGAGATATTTAAATTTAGTCAATGCATTACTAATATTGTAAATGGCTATATTTTCCTAAAATAGCTGATTTATAATAATTTATTAATTTCATATGATCACAAAGCCCAATTTTCAGCAGTCATTTCCCAGTTCTTAAGGTTGCCTTCTCCCCCTCCTCTTTAACAATTGGCACTTTTTTGGGGGAGGGGGGAGTGGGTATCTGGTTTTGCCCTGTGCAGTGGGAAGCCAGCTGTAAAGTCGCAAGGCTTCAAAGCCGGTTCCCCCTATTTGAGATCCCGGCGCCTGGGGGGGGGCGGAGCCGGCGGCCGGAGAGCATGGACACTTGAGAGGAGAGCTCTCCTGCTGTGTAGAAGAAGCGGCCCACAGCGAGCCTAACGACTCAAACTGATCCCCACAAGCACGGGTACACCCCACGGACCATACCGCTCACGATGAGCAAAAGAAAGGAAACGGGAATTGCCCAGGAAATTGATAGAATTCTTTCCCCTGGCAGCCGGCCGAGAAATCCAAGATGGCGCCCGCGCTGTGAGAAGCACCTCAGTCGCCCCTACAAACGAGCATAATCCAGCTCCATCTCAGGGTGAGTCAAGTCCCACAGCTCATCCCTTGCCACAATCCCCATTTTTAAGCCCTGTGAAGCAAAAGAGGAAGCTGGGGGGGGCAGCGAACCACAGAATGACACTGATCCTGGGGGGGAAGAAATGGAGGAGGCCTCCTCATATGCACAGCAATTAGATGCATTCCCCACAGCAGGCCAGCCCATCCTAGACTCCACTATGAAGGAGATGCTTCAGACACTGAGGGGGGCTCTACAGCAGGACATCTCAGCCTTTATGCACAGTGCTAAAGTGGAAATGTCAGTGATTAGTGACAGAGTGCAGCATGTTGAAAGAAAAATGGAAGAATTCACTTTTGCACACAATGAGCTTGTTGATGCACACTTATCTATTGATGATGAAATCAAAGCAATGCGTCTCAAAATGGCGGATATTGAGGACCGCGCACGCAGAAACAATGTTAAATTTAGGGGGATCCCTGAGTCAGTCAAACCAGCGGACCTGACTGCCTACCTCCAAAAGCTTATGACCACTGCCATACCATCCCTGAGCCCTGCAGATGTCACCATAGACAGAGCACACAGATTACCTAAGCCATCCTTTCTTCCTGACCAGATACCCAGAGATGTCATTGCCAGAATTCACTTTTATCATGTGAAAGACCAACTCATGCGTTATGCTAGACAGCACCCTGCACTCCCTGACCCTTTCGTAGGAATTGCACTGTATGCTGACTTATCGCAGGCTACGCTGCAAGCAAGGCACAATCTGGTCCCCATCACCAAAATTCTGAGAAATCACAAAATCCTGTATAAATGGGGATTCCCGGCCAAACTGCTTCTTGAAATGCACAACGAACCCCACACTATTTCCTCCCTAGAAAAGGGAATGGACCTCCTCAGAAAATGGCGACTTCTCCCTGCGGACGGAGACATAGCTGACCCTGAGCCCCTGCCAGATAGACGACACTACAATCGTCAAACCAGACGTAACAAATGATTGATGACAACGGTCCTTTGTACGCAACCTTTTTCACCATGCAATTTTTCTAAAGTGGCACACTATAAAATGCATATTACCTGTGCCTTCTCACATACTGCCTACTTATGTTATGGCTCACATTAGCCACCGCTGTTCGGCTTTTTCTATATGACTGTTATCCCCCTCTACAGTCGCAGGATGTATCCTGCATCCGGGTTAAGATACCGTGGCTTCTCTGCGGTTTTCAGGGACCCCGAGGGGTCTAAAACTGTTCCTATCTGCTCAAAGTTCTATGGGCAGCAGTTATCACATTTCTTTTGTCACTTTTCATCAACTCATCTCTTTCAAGGTACACTTCTAACTTCTACCACTGGAGGGCAGCAAGGCGTTTTTCAACTATAACATGAACATTCAATTTTTGTCTCACAATGTGAGGGGACTTAACAGCCCTTTCAAGAGGAGGGCGCTCTGGAAATCGGCTCTGGCTATGAACTGTGATATCCTGTGTGCCCAAGAGACTCATTTTGCCAGCAACCACGCGCCAAAATGTACGCGCGCCAAATACCCGCACATCTTCTATGTCAATAACTCTGTCAAAAAAAATGGTGTAATGATAGCCATAAGGGACACAGTAACCTTTTCTCTCTTACAGGAATGCACTGACCAACAGGGACGCTTCATCATCTTAATTGCTGAGATTAATAACACTGTCTACACACTGGTAAATCTATATGCTCCAAATGTTCACACGCTGAAATTTGTAAGGAAAGTGGTAACAATAGCTAAATCTATGCAAAAGGGTAAATTAATTATCTGTGGGGATTTTAATACTGTACTCAACAATGATCTTGATTCCTCCTCAGTGGCTCTCCGTCAGAGACCTTGCCTGGGCCCATTCTGTCATACAGAACGTCTCTTTGATCCCTGGCGCTGCGCCCGATCCACTGAGAAGGACTATTCTTACCACTCTCCCGTTCACAACAGCTACTCTAGAACGGATTTTTTCCTTGTAGACATGTATACCTTACAAACTGTGGTCAGAACAGATATCCATAATATCACTTGGTCGGACCATGCCCCAGTAACAATTGATATAATGGATAATAACAAACAAAACTGCAAACCCCTATGGCGTAACAACACCTACCTGCTGTCTCACCACAAGATTAGGGATGAGATCAGCAAGAAACTGACAGACTATTTTGAACTAAACACTGATGAAGAATGTTCCCCTGAAATACTATGGTGTGCACACAAAGCATATGCTCGAGGTATACTTATACAAATAGCTTCTAGGGAAAAAAAGAAAAAATTGCAACGTATATCCGAACTCCAAAACTCCATTGCTGAACTAGAATCCCTTCACAAGAACCCATCTACCACATCCCCAGACATCCTGGTACGCCTTAATAAGTGCCGTGAGGACTTACGGCTGGAGCTTAAGACGGATTATGATGTCTACTTTAAGAGAATGAAATTATCCTTTTATTCTCAAAACAACAAAGCTAGCAAACTCCTTGCATCCCAACTAAAAAAAAGGCAAGCCAAGTCCAATCTGACTCACATCAAACACCACAAGTCCAACGCCACACTCCACAACCCTAAAGATATAGCGAACGCCTTTAGGGATTACTACAAATCTCTTTACAACCTCCATGCCGATCCAGACACTCACCAACCCTCTGATTATGAAATAGACAATTTTCTCCAAAAACTTAATATGCCAAAAGTTGACTCCCTTTTACTTGATAGACTGAATTCCCCTATTACCAACAATGAAATTACCACTGTTATACAATCCCTGCCTATGCATAAATCACCAGGCGCAGACGTTTTTTCGGCCGAATACTATAAAGCATTTGCCACCCTACTCGTGCCCACACTAGCAAACGTCTTCAATGCAGCTACAGATAAAAAAACCTTTCCGACAGAAATGCTACAAGCAGTCATTGTCACGATCCCTAAACCTGGTAAAGACACCGACCGCCCCCAAAATTTTAGACCGATCTCTCTATTGAATTCCGACTTAAAAATTTATGCCAAGGTGATAGCAAACAGACTGATGGAAGTAACCCCTTCACGCTTAGGATTAGACCAAGTAGGTTTTGTAAAAGGCAGACAAGCCCCTGACGGAACTAGACGAATGCTTAACCTCTTAAGATTTACGGAACTCCACAATCTCCCTAGCGCTTTTATAGCCTTAGACGCAGAAAAGCCTTTTGATAGGGTACACTGGACCTACCTATCTAAAACCCTCCTTAAATTTGGACTCACTGGACCAATCCATTCAGCTATTATGGCCCTTTACTCCCGTCCCTCGGCCTGTGTGTTAACATCTGGACTGCTCTCTGACCCCTTTTACCTGTCGAACGGTACTCGGCAGGGATGTCCTCTCTCACCGATAATTTTCTCCCTAGCCATTGAACCCCTGGCAGAAAGCATTAGAGCTGCTGACGACATTAAAGGAATAACAGTAGGATCGGAGACCCATAAACTAGGACTTTTTGCAGACGATATAATACTGACCGTCACTGATCTAGTACGCTCACTTTCAACTATACAACAAAAACTACGCGACTTTAGTGAGGTGTCTTTCTACAAGATCAATACATCAAATTGCTTTTCTATGGCACTACATACCTCAATTAAGGTACGTAATGCCCTTCAACAGCTCTTTCCTTGCATATGGGACCCCCCCTCAATCACGTATCTTGGTGTGCAGCTGTCCGCATCCTCCTCAAACCTATACGCCTGTAACTTCCCCCCGTTGTTACATAAGATTGAAGAAGAAATTAACCTCATAGCTAAACTGCATCTCTCTTGGATAGGACGGATAGCATACCAAATGCAAATATTTCCTAAACTACTATACTTCTTCAGAACTCTCCCTATCCGCATCCCCCAGAAATTCTTCAACCTACTATCAAAAAAACTAAACAACTTCATTTGGGTGGGAAAAAAGCCAAGGATTGCACTAACTCAGCTTTACAAATCTAGACAGTTAGGGGGACTGGGACTCCCCAATGCACAAGTATATTACAGAGCGGCCCTGTTAGACCAAATGAAATACTGGTTTTCAAGCCAAAGGGATAATAGATGGTCGGATATAGAATGTACTGTCACCCCGGGTCACGACCTACCTGCCCTGGCTATGGCATTTAGCATACATCATAAACCTACCACTCCGCCTTACCCCACTATACAAGCCTCCTTAGAAGCTTGGTCCTTCCTCATACATCAACACTTCACTGATGTACCCTTGCACAAACTACAAATTCCACTGTCATCCTACCAATACCTGATACCTCACTTGCCAATACAATATTGGAAAAAAAGAGGGGAACGTTTTATCTCACCACCTATCGCACAACAAGACCCACTAGATGCCTTCATGCTGTTTCAAATAAAACAATACTCAGACAAAAACCCAGGTACTACACCGGAAATACCTCTGACATTATGGGAATTCCTAAATAACAGTCACTCGGGGCCAAAAAAGGGTATCTCCTTATTTTACAAACTAGCAAATCCACTATACATGAATACTAAACTACCCACCATGATAAAATGAGAAAAGGAACTTCAAACGGAATTCTCACTTATACAATGGCACATAGCAGTGAAATACAACAGCAAATCTTCAGCCTGCATAGATCACTGGGATAATGCACAGAAAATTCTTCACAGATGGTATTTTACACCCCTGCGGCTCCATAAAATGGACCCATCACTATCATCATTATGCTGGAGAAACTGTCAATCTACTGGCAGTTTGCTCCACATACTGTGGAGTTGTGGAGTTATTACTAACTTCTGGAAAGAGATAGAATCTATGATATCCAATGTTACCCATTTCAGGATACAACTCACACCGGCATTGGCACTACTTAGTATTGGAATTGAACAATTCCCACCCCTACAAAGATGTCTGGTAGCAAATATCTTGTTTGCTACCCGTATATCCCTAGCGAAGCAATGGCGTTCACCCACACCCCCTCAGCTCGACGTAGTTATATCCAGAGTCAACAATCAATTCCTTATGGAAAAATTACTTGCATAGAAAGAAGAACCTCAGCTTTCCACAAACGTTGGGAGAGCTGGAGCTCTTCTACATATGCCTCCCCACACTTGTGACTCATGACCCATTACTCCCGTGACTGAAATTTATTGTAATAAACAAAGCATCCAGTGGTAGAATACATCCAAACAGGAATGGTACTCCACTATGCAGAATCTCGATTATACACAAACGTTCCTGGGCTAAGACGTAACTTGTACCTTATAGCATAACAGATGTATCAATGTTTCTTGGTTTTCCTCAATGTTATCAAAGTTTACATCATACTGGTTATATTACGCACCTTACCTGCCTAACTATACCTCCGGGGACCCTCATTAAGGTCCACTGGGAGCTTCTTTATTAACTGGTTTTAATCTGAGCCATGTCACAGTGTGTACCCGAAAGGGGTGACTGGCTCTGCCCCATACGGGGTCGTTTAGCTTTCATCTACAAGTAGCTCGTAGACAATCTTTACCATAACTGACTGTTTATCTGTTCATTATAACCCTTTTGTAATGCATATTTCTGTTGTTTACAATAGCATCCTACTTTCTATGTAAACTGTAAATCTCAATAAAAATCTATGGTTTAAAAAGAGATCCCGGCGCCTGGACCTGAAACCCATTGAAGAATCGGCTCAGGTGAGAACACCGCTGGATCCTTGGACAGGTAAATGTCTTTATATTAAAATTCAGCAGCTACAATATTTGTACCTGCTGACCGTTAATTTTTTGGGGGGAGATTGGAGCTCTTTCTTTATGATTAAACTGTCTTGGTTTATGCTTGGTTAATTATGCCTAAATAATAATTGGCATTGCAGAAAGCTTTCTAATTGTGTTTTTGGCAGTTCTTAAAATGGTTGTTTTAAAAATTAATTGTATTTTCTTGGGCTGCAAAGTTCCAGTATCCCAAAATGTAATTTCCGTGTTCAAAAAATGTCCAAATTTATCTCCACTTTGCCTATCGTGCACTGGGTCTACAAGTGTGCCAGACTCAGTCAGCGGTGGTGGTTTTCTCTTCCCCTATACAGTGCTTTGCAAAAGTATTCACCCCCTTGGATTTTACCTATTTTTTTACATTACAGCCTTTAGTTCACTTTTTTTTAATCTGAATTGTGATGGATCAGAACACAAAAGTCTAAGTTGGTGAAGTAAAATCAGAAGAATATATACATAAAACTATTTTTCAGAAATAAAAAAATGATAATTGGCACGTGCGGATGTATTCACCCCATTTGTTATAAGCCCATAAAAAGCTCTGGTGCAACCAATTACCTTTAGAAGTCACATAATTAGTGAAATGATGTCCACCTGTGTGCAAGAGGCACCACTACCAAACACTGCCATGAAGACCAAGGAAATCTCCAAACAAGTAAGGGACAATGTTGTTGAGAAGTACAATTCGGGGTTAGGTTATAAAAAAATCCAAATATTTGATGATCCCTAGGAGCACCATCAAATCTATAATAACCAAATGGAAAGAACATGGCACAGCAACAAACCTGCCAAGAGGCGGGCGGATACCAAAACTCACGGAACGGGCCAGGAGGGCATTAATCAGAGAGGCAGCACAGAGACCTAAGGTAACCCTAGAGGAGCTACAGTGTTCCACAGCAGAGACTGGAGTATCTGTATATAGGATGACAATAAGCCATATGCTCCATAGAGTTGGGCTTTATGGCAGAGTGGCCAGAAGAAAGCCAATACTTTCAGCAAAAAACAAAATTGCACGTTTTGAGTTTGCAAAACGGAATGTGGGAGACTCCCAAAATGTATGGAGGAAGGTGTTCTGGTCTGATGAGACTAAAATTGAACTTTTTGGCCATCAAAGAAAACGCTATGTCTGGCGCAAAAACAACAAATCACATCACCCAAAGAACACCATCCCTACAGTGAAACACGGTGGTGGCAGCATCATGCTGTGGGGATGTTTTTTAGCAGTCGGTACTGGGAAACTGGTCAGGGTTGAGGGAATGATGGATGGTGCTAAATACAGGGATATTCTTGAGCAAAACCTGTACCAATCTGTGTGTGATTTGAGGCTAGGATGGAGGTTCACCTTCCAGCAGGACAATGATCCCAAACACACTGCTAAAGCAACACTTGAGTGGTTTAAGGGGAAACATGTAAATGTGTTGGAATGGCCTCAATCCAATAGAAATTCTGTGGTCAGACTTAAAGATTGCTGTTCACAAGCGCAAACCATCCAACTTGAAGGAGCTGGAGCAGTTTTGCAAGGAGGAATGGGCAAAAATCCCAGTGGTAAGATGTGGCAAGCTCATAGAGACTTATCCAAAGTGACTTGGAGCTGTGATAGCGGCAAAAGGTGGCTCTACAAAGTATTGACTTTAGGGGGTGAATAGTTATGCACATTGACTTTTTTGTTATTTTGTCCTATTTGTTGTTTGCTTCAAAATAAAGAAAAACATCTTCAAAGTTGTGGCCATGTTCTGTAAATTAAATTATGCAA